>JABCRI010001413.1:0-46307 GCA_015143295.1 Tetracentron sinense
CTCTTGACTTGTATCCTGAATGCAGCATGCTTGTTTTTCCCATAAAATGGTCACGAGGTCCTTTATATTTAGTCCATGACGTGCATCACATCTTAGAGCGCTTATCCAAATCGTCCAGAACTTACCGGCTTGAAATCTTATCCATTGCGACATCCATAATCTCATAGTTACTTGAATTTTATGTCCTTGTAACTCATTCATTTCCTTCTCCTTGTACTTTATTTCCGTGTCAGATTCCTTGTACTAGTAATTCATGTTCAAGTTCTATACTTGTAATTCAGTCGTTCGAGTCCTTGTACTTGTTCTTATAATCATATCCAATCAATATCCAGGCCTTGCCGTTGTACCCCGTGAGACTGTAACTATCACACATGTCCTTGTGTTTGCGTGTCGTGATTACATCTTAATTCGATCATCACTAGGCTTCCATCTTCGTCAAAAAACTCTGCTAGTTTACATCCCGCCTATTTGAGAATTCCCACCAGGAGGACTTCTCTAACATTGGGCTACCCGAATATCACACCATGAAACTTGAATACACCTAATTTATCAAACATCTTCATATCTTGACATATTCCTGCTACATTTAAGCTAATCATCCTATCAGATCGGTAATTATACTTCTACAAGTCTTCAATATCTACTTTTCATACTGTTAGTATTCGTACCCTTTCAACAAACACATACATCATTAATTCTGTATACAATGTTTTTGCCTTTCTCCCTTTCACATTCAAACCATAATCCCTTCTCCTTCATAATCATATTCATCTTTCCAAACCTCACCCAACCACAAATCTAACTCTCCCTTCTCCATGACTCCTTCACCATTATTTTCATACTCCTAATCCTGACTAATCCATAATTCATTTAAGTTATAGGCAAAAACATTCCTTCTATATACTTACTAACAAGCAAAGCATACTCATTCATCCTTTATAAAAATAAATCCAATTACCATAATAATAGAAGAGTTATATGAGTGAGGATATAAATCTCAAATCCATTTCAATTCTTTATTCATTCTACTCACGTCTCTCTTGATATCCTACACATCTTATCTAAGCATATAAACATATTACTCTAGTTTAGTTAGAAGATATCAGCCTTAGGGTCATTCCCCCTGATTCCAAATCACCTCAAGAAGGCTTTGAAAGAGATCTCCAAGCTACTCCTCTTCCTTATAGAGCAAAACTCTTATTCTCAAGCTAAAACCTCTCAACCCTATTTCTCTCTATGTCCTTATTCTAAATTAGGTTAGAAATGGTTTATCCCCCTAAAGCCTCAAAATAGAACCCCGTATTTATAGCTTCAATGGTTTAAAAAACCTACAAAACGTAGTTTTTGACAAATCTAGCTTCGAGCGCGATCTATCTCACTTAGACCTGAGGATTCAAAAAACTCACTTGAATGCTATTGGTCCGCATAATTTGCGATAGATCGCACATTGCAATCGATCGCACTTGGTTTGCGATAGATCGTCAGGGCCGGCCCTCAAGCCATTAGAGGCCTAAAGTTGAAAATTCTAAAGGGGCTTTCTTTTTTTAATTTTTTAATATTATTTGAAAAAATCAACGAAAAATGGGGCCTTTTTAATATTCTAAATAGCCTTTTATATTTTTTTTTTAATATTCTAAATGGGGCCTTTTTAATATTATTTTTTATTTTTTTTAATGGGGCCTGAAGCAAGGTTTTGATGGCCTAATGACGGGCTGGCCCTGTAGATCGCAACTCCCCTCGGATTCTGACTGATTTTTATCTTGTTTTGGTATTTTAACCAAAACGTTTGACTCACTTATCGAATTTTGACAATTCAACTTGTGTTGGACTCGTCTTTCAAAGGTGAATAATTTTGCATCTAATAGACAAATCTTGATTTTAAGTTTTTAATGGTCTAAATTGGCTCTAAAGCTGACTGGTCTGCAATTTTCATCAGACAAAACATCGGAAAATCAACTTTTGACTTAGCTTAGACTCAAAATCTGGAAAAACATTAAACATGAACCTCGAAGAGAGTTTCAATACTTTTCTAATGATTCAATAATTACCCAATTACGATAAGCGGTGACAAAACTAGAGCTTCCTAAAGTTGAAGATATGTTATGACATCCCTCTTCTTTACAACTTGATTAAACTTTGATCACCCCACACTAGTTAAATATAATTAAATAAGCCTTAAAACATCACAAAGACTATTATACCCACTAGCGGGTGGCACGTGCGATGCACGTGAGAGCGATGGGAAGGAGTTAACCATAGTTAATAGGAATTAAAAGGGACACGTGTTAACCCGCGAGTGCGATTGATCTCTCCCTGAGTTCAATCGTGATTGACTGTTATTCTATTCTTTAAATAGATAGATGAGGGTAGTTTGGAAATTAAAGTAAACCATTAAATTAAAGTTTGTTTTATATAAGTGTAGTTTAGGAATTTATGAAAGTTCAGGCTACGCTTGCCTCTCCCATTATAATAGTATAGATAATACTTGCATTAAAGACATAAAAAAAATTCAGGTCTTTACAAGTTTAGTGCATGTGTGTTAGTTACATGATAACCTTTCATGAAAAACAACCATGACTATACCATGTTAAATAATTAAACAATATAGTATAATTTTTTCTTTCTTTCAAAAGGTTAAGGGGTATTTATGAAAAAAAATTAGTGTTAACAAATACCCTGCTTTGGATTCATAATGATTAAACTACCACTTCCCAAGGTAATTTTTGGGTTGCTCCGATTGACTATTCAACCAGAGCTCCAGTTCATATATAGTTAATCTCAATATATATTTGTCTCAGCTTATAACTGTGGTGTTTTATCAAAAACATTATCTCACTTCATAAATTGTAATACTCTTTGTAAGGCCGGGCAAGACAAGTTTTCACTTAAATCCTTATAACACAGATATGACCCAACCTCTCACTACATGTATATGGGTAAGATTGTTTTTTCAGATTCTAAAGTGAGATCAAACGAATATATGCATATAAACTTATTGGCTGATTGGATGCCGAGGGTGTCCACGCTACAAGAAAGCTACTAACTAGCGACGGAAAAAATTCATATATAATAATCATGTTTCCGTCACTAATAGAATTAGAGATGGAAATATTTCTTTCTCCGATGCTCGCATCACTAATGAGTTTGAGTAATTAGAGACGGATTATTTTCGTCTCTAAAAGTATTTTACTTTTAGGGATGGAAATATTTCCATCTCTAAAACAGTTTTTTTTTTTATAAATACAGTCCTCCCTCTGGTGAGAGAGAGAGATTTTGGGGAAAGGACGATACAGTGTTGTTCGGAGAAAATACCGTGCAACCCCATCATCGATCACCATTGACGGCAACAGGTTCACGTCGAACCATCTCGCCTGTATCCCCAAGTGACCTGAAGAACCCGCATCAAAACTCCCTGCAACAACCCAAAAACAAATCAAATAATTAAAAGCCAGTTCTTCATAACAAGAACCCTAAAAAAAAATAGAGAAAATGGGTGTTGGATTATCCGAGTTTTACCATTTTCAGTAGGCCATGAAAGACCTAGTTGCAAAGGTGGATTACGAGGAAAAGGAGCTTACGGATAACTTTCAGAGAGAGAATCAAACAAGAAAAAAAAAAGGATAAAAACCAGAGATTTTGGAAGAATCTTACGGATGAGAGATGAGCGATGACAGAGGGAGATGGAGTCGACTCAAAATCCGCCATTAGAACTCGATTTGTCAATCGACTTATCGACTAAAATGGAGAAGAAAACAGGACCGAGGAAGTCGAAGAACGGAGAGAGATTTCTTCTCTGTTAGGGTTTGAGACTTTCCTATGAAGGGTAGAGAGAGGAAGAATAGGATAAAGAACGAGAGAGGGATTTCTTCTATGACGGGAAAACGAAAGCGAAAGGGCCAGTGGGGTGGATTCTAATTTTTACGGGAAATAACTCAATTTAATGGTCTTTTACTATTAGAGATGGAAATAAATCCGTCTCTAAAAGTAAATTTATTTTACAAAATAAATTAAATGTCAAAATAAGCATTAGAGACGGATTTATTTTCCTGACTAATGGTCTTTTGCTATTAGAGACAAAAATTTTCACCTCTAAATGTAAATTTATTTTAAAAAAATGAATTAAATGTCAAAATAAGCATCAAAGATAGAAATATTTCATCTCTAATAGTAAATATTCCGTTTCTAATAGTTTTTACTAATTAGAGACGGAATATTTGTGTCTCTAAAATTGATTAAATATCGAAATACTAATTAGAGACAAAACATTAGTGAAGGCACTAGTTTCTGTTTCTAAAAGTATGTATTAGAGACGAAAATATTTGCCGTCTCTATTATTCCGTCGCTAGTCGGTAGCTTTCTTGTAGTGCCAGTTAGAAGATGAGCTTTTACTGTTCTAGATATAGTGCTTGGCCATGAGCGCGCAATTGGAATGATACACATTGAATTAGGGTGCTAACTAGGGTGTGTTAGCAGTTCCTTCCTGCCATGTTTCTAGAGGCACATAGGTCAATCGTTCCAATTATGAAACCTTTGGAAGAAGATGATGGATCGAAATATACATAGCTACTATACCAAAATTAGGTGCAAAGAACCAACCATACTGACCTAGTGGATAAATCAGGAATAAATAAACAAAAACAACAATTGGAGCAGAACCTTAATTATATATGTTACTTGGCTGTTTATCTTCTTGAATGGGGACTAATTTCTATGATACTAAACATTCATTTAATTGATCTTAGCAAGGTTACTCCACAATTATTAACTGTCAAAACAATGCAACTGATCAGTAGGTTGCGCAAAGGAGCCTGGAACCAAGAATTATCTTTGTAATCAGCAGAGAAATGCTTTATTTTTACACGCAAGATAGATAAAGTAACTGGAGTCTCATTAATAAATAATCGGTGGCGGCGGAGCAGGTATTTGTATTCTAGGTGATTTCCCCTGGTTTCTTGTCGGCGTCGGTGGAGCAGGTCTTCTTGATCTTAGGCTCTGAAATGTTACCTCTTTTTCTCCATTAATCACCTGGCTTTCACATCCAAAACTACCTTTGTTGCCTGGAGCCACCTTCCTTGAGCTGCCCTGACCGCCGGAAAACCACCATAAACCCTCCTCATCACCTTCAAGCAAAAAACATATCATAAGAAGAAATTAGTAATTGAAGGAGCTCTGGACAAACGTATTACAAAGTAAACATGTGTGTTTAAACCATCAAAGATCCTATATTATGGTCATATATGTTTGTGTGTGTGTCCCCATATATTGTAGAGATGTGCCAGCTCTTGAGTGGAACATATCTAGAATATGGATGGACTGATGAACCTAACTACTGTGGATTGATCGATCAGATGATTAACCTAACTAGTATGGTCTTGTGGGCTATATATATGTAGTATTTCTAAGATGTGGGGCTTATTTTGGATGGTCTAAGATCAACGTCATGTTTGGATGGCCATTTACGCAAGCACCATTAGTGGGTATTGGTTAATATAGGAAACAGTGAAAAATAGAAGAATACCAGAAGAAAGCAAGGGAGAAGTCGCCGGCAAACCACCTAGAAGAAGCAATACAGACAGTGTTGCAGCAACCAGCTTCGCCAGAAAACCAACCATGTCGACGACGAGGAAAGTCTACCAGTTGGTTCACTTGTTAAGGAAGAGAGAGGTCTGAGGATTTATGCCATGCAAATGAAGTATAAATAGATGCATGGCTCTCACAGAAAATATGATTCTTGACTTTTGACTTTCGCTTTCACATCTATATATAGCTTTTACGGGAGTAAGGAATCATACAACTTGAATCCATTGCTTGAGAGATTTTGCTACAGAAGGCTTGTTAGCCTTGCAACCTCTGCTTATAGGTTAGGTTTAGGTTAACTTTCTTGAACCCTAACCCTAAAAGTTGAGGTGGCATGGTTGATAGTCCTTCTCAGCCTTTTTGCACCCAAATCATTTTCGCAGTGTATTCAAGTTAAGTGTGAAACTCAGTTAGCGACATGGTTTGACTTTAATCCAACAACCACGACTTGGTAATAGGAATTAGGAGGAAACTTACAGGCCCTTTCATGTGTGGGAATTCAGGAACGATAGGTGGGAGACTCGGAATTTTCTCAACATCAACCAGGAGGATTTTCCTCGGGGTTGATCGAAGGTCCACCAACTGTCACATTAACCCTAATTAGTCAGCTTTATTGTTAGGGTTAATGCTGATCTAATCTAAATTTTAGAAAATTGGATGATAGATGACTGAACATGGAGGAAATCCTCCGGGTTGATACTGAAGAGATCCAGAGTCAGAGGTAGGCATCACAAATCACAAGGGGCCACCAAAGAGACAAATTGAACTTATAAAGCTAGCTGGTGTTGATCCTAGGTCAGAGATTGTGATAACTTGGAAAAGAAAGAGGCAAATCAACTCAAGAAACTTCAAGTCTATGACATCAGTACCGGTTCAACCCTAATCGTATGGGGCTTGGTCTGGTCAGTAATATTCTTTCAGGGAAATTGTTATGGAAAAGAAAATTTTTATGGGAAATATTTCTCTCTATTTTTAGAGACCGATTTTTTTTTTTGGACTTTGCTAATGAGACCCCCTTAAGGTCGAGATCATGCTCTAAGAGCATTAGATTTCAGGTGGGGCCATTTCACATGGTAGGCCCTACCAGAAATCCCATGCTCTTAGAGCATGGTCTCGACCCTAAGGGGTAGGCCCCACTTGTAATCTCATTATCTTAGAGCATGGTCTTGGTGGTCTCGGCCTAAGGGGGTCTCAGAAGCTTTATATTTTTTGTTTAAACCTCAAATATAAGTAAAACTAAGGGAATGATTTGTTATAATTCAGCTTTTCAAATACAAAAATTAGCTTTTCTCATGAAAATAATTTAGTGCACCTAATTTCCCTCCAAATAAACCATGAAATTTCTTGAGATTACCAAAACTGAAGGAATTTTGCTAATAAACATAAGAGAAATATTACACACCAGACCAAGCCCTTGTATTATTAGGGCTTGAACCAGGACTGATGGCGCCTTTGGGTGTATGTTGGTGTGCTCCCAAAATATTTCCAAATGCCCAACAAAATTTTTAGTTGTTTACGATTGTATTAGTTGTTATTTATCAATGAATAACGAGAATCATATTAAGAAAGAAGGGATATACAATAGATGGAGGAATGAGCAAATTTCCTTACGAAAAATCTTACACACTCAAAAAAAGGTTTAGGAGTCAGCAAAAAATAATATGACTCCACCTATACGAGAAATCAGCACTATCTATGCTCAGAAACTATCCCTCTGTACTTACGAATATATTGATTGTTATATGACTGAATTATGCTTTTTGTTGAATAGACAGATTAATTCATATACGCGTAATGTAACTGCGTGTCTAGGATGTAATGGTTTTAGTACCTCATTTAGTGAATGATAGTTGCTGGACTTTCTTCATCATACTTTTAGCTTATCTTCGCACTAAAACAACTTTAGTTTTGAATTTCCATGCATTTCTTGTGTTTCTAAAAGTTGTTTATAGCGCTTCCATGCCCATCTATGATACATTTCCTAATTATGATTAAGCAATATGCACATCATTACAAATATTTTAAACGACGGCAAAGTCGAGATAGAATCTTAAGAGGGTGAGTCTTGGGTGACTACTTGGATATTAAGAAAGGATTTTGCTACTGAGACCCCCTTAGGGACCACCACCGAGACCGTGCTCTAATAGCATGGGATTCAGGCGGGGCCCATTTCACATGGTAGGCCTCACCTGAAATCTCGTGCTCTTAGAGCACGCTCTAAGTGGTCTCGGCCCTAAAGGGGTCTCAGTAGCATTTCCCATTAAGAAAACTAGCGGGTGGCACGTGCGATGCACATGAGAGCGAGGGGAAGAAGTTAACCACAGTTAATAGGAGTTAAAGGGACACATGTTAACCCGCGGGTGCGATTGAATTCGCAGTGGCATGTGCGATGCACGTAAGAGTGAGGGGAAGGAGTTAACCACAATTAATTAATAGGAGTTAAAAGGGTCACGTGTTAACCCGCAAGTGCGTTTGAACTCTCGTGATTGGCTGTGATTGAAAATAGATAGATGAGCAAGGGTAGTTTCGAAATTAAATCAAAGGCAAGGGGTAGTTTGGGAATTAAAACAAACATTAAATCTAAGTTTTGTTTTTATGTAAGGGTAGTATGGGAATTTCAGAAAAATCATCTACGGCTGCCTCTCTCGTTATAGTTATAATAGTAAAGATAAGTTACTACTTGGGGCAAAGTGTCTTGCATTAAGCTTGATTTGACTTTTGTACTATACACCCTAGCCCCTCGTAGACCAACAGTCTCCTTGCCCAGGGGTTCGGGGATGGAGCTTCGGAAATATTTTTTTTTGGTGCACACACATGTGCATCTGTACAGTTTTTTTGTGGATTAATTTCCTAATTATACTAAGAGTCTGTTTCAAGTTCGATTTTTTTATCGGTATATAATATAATATTCAATCTACAAAGAACAAGTTATATGAGAGGTTGTGAGAGAGTGATCTCTGTAATTTTTAATTTTTATCATTTAACTAGTGAAGAAGACGACCTTTCTGTGGACTAATCCACATCGGGTGAACCACGTAAATCTTGTGTGTTTTCGTTTTACTATTTGTAAGTTATTTCACCAAATGCATATGCATATTGCTACGGTTTTGTTATAAGTGTTGAACCTTCCTTTACCATGTCACGTCTCCTTTATCCCCCCACTTGCACAATAGCGTTTGGTTTTGGGAGTTCCACTGCTCTTGAAATGATGTAATACCCATGTTATATTTTGAAAGTGACCAAAGGTTTTATGGTTCCCTTCGTTAGTGTAACTCTTTAATTCTTTTTCAAACCGGCAAAGAACAAGAGTCAAAGGAAGGAGGAGAAAAGCTAAAATAGCCAACAAATCTGCATGATTGGACTTTGGGTGTCAATTGGGCCGAATTCGGGCTTTAAGGCCTCTTGTAAATGTGCTGGGCTCGGGCCGAGCCTATTCAAATATCACTAAAATTCAAGTCCAAGCCCGGCCCATTGACAGTTGTAATTGGAATGCTATTTTTTTTTATCACTTGCCGGGCCATTTTTTCAGCTGCAAGGCATAATTGTTTGCCTTCTTTTTATTGGTATTAGTAATTCTTTAATTTAGTCTGTCATTTTATATTCAACAATGCCAATTAGGTTATTTGGTTAAATTTTGCTGAAGAATCTGGGAGTATTCAGATATTCAATACACTAACTTGCCAAAGCTTTTCCCTTTGTGGCCTCCACTACATGTACATGGGTATGTATGATTGCATTTTCAGTTTGTGGAGTGAGATCACAAAGATATGCAAGTAAACTTATTGGCAGATTGGAGGGATTTACATGCCCAGAGAGTGTGCAGTATTCTAGTGCTTTGATGGACATGACTGAACCCACACAATGAATTAGGGACTGTTAATTTTCCTTAGAGAGTTGCTCCTTCCTGCCATATATGTTTGAGCTCGATCTTTACATGTACACACAATTAATTAAGCTCAGATCTTTCTAGAGGCATATAGGTTCAACGTATTATGAAATCCTTGGAAGAAGAGGATAGATCGAAATATAGTTGTTATGTTAAAACCAAATCGACAAATCTAGAGAAGTAGGAAAAATGGAATGTAAGCAATCATACAGTACGTAGAGACAATGATTTACTTGATTAGGCAAGATGCCTACGTCCACGGGAGAAAACGGCAAGAAGATTCACTAAAAACAACTAAGGGAGATTATAGTGGGTACTAGCTCCTTCGAAACCCTACAAAAAACCAATAAAACAGTCTCTCAGAAAACCCTTATATACTTAGGGTTATAAGAGACAAAACGGGTCAAATGCCCAAAAAGGGTCAGGGTCAGGTCCAATTTTCGGCCGGGGCTTTGCCCTGGACCCCAAGGCAAGAACCCAGGTAAGATCCATGCCAACTTCCTAACAAACCCATTTGTTAAATTTGAGCCAAACTCACATGTTACACCAAAACTAAGTGTAAAGAACCAACTGGACTGACCGAGTGGATTAGATCAGAAATACATAAACAAAAACAACAATTGGATCAGAACCTTGTATATGTAATTTGGATCTTCTTGAATGGACCAAACTTCTAAAAATCTACTCAATTCTATGATGCTAAGCATTCATTCAGTTGATCTTGGCATGGTCAGTCAATAATTATTGACTCTCAAAACAATGCAATTGATGAGGAGGTTATAATAAACGAAATGCACTAAGGAGCCTGAAACAAAGGATTATCCATGGATTGATCAGGGAAAGGTTTTATTTAATTTATATAGATAGATAAAGAAACAGGAGTCTCATTAATTAATCAGAGATGGCCGGTGGAGGAGGATAACGCAAATTAGGTGATATTCCCTCGTTTTTCGTCGGCGTAGCTGGTGGAGGTCGTCTTGATTTTAGGCTCTGAAATGTTAATCCTTTTTTCCCATAAATCACCTGACTTTCACATCCAAAACTACCTCTGTTGCCTGGAGCCGCCATCCTTGAGCTGGACTGACAGCCGGAAAACCACCACAAACCCTTCTCATGATCACCTTTCAAGCAGAAAACATATATCATAAGAATTGTAATAAAGAAATGATCTACCAATTGAAGTGAGTATATAAGAATCTCTGAACATACGTACTACAAGTATATATATACATGCATGTCCAAAACCATATCAAGATCCATTATTATACAGTTATGTTTGTGTGTATGTGGTGTGCCCATATATTGTAGAGATGTGCCTGCAGCTTGAGTGGAGCAGGAACATATCCAGGATACTGGATGGACTGGCGAACCTAACAATTGTCGATTAATTGATCGATAAGATGGTCGCGATTAACCCGACTAGTATGGTCTGGGGGACTATATGTAGCCCATATTGGATGGTCTAAGAGCAATGTCATAGGATGACCATTCACACAAGCACCATTAGTGGGTACTGGGTAATCTAGGAGACAATGAAAAATAGAAGAATACCAGGAGGCGTCAAAGGAGAAGTCGCCGGAAAACAACCTAGAAGAAGCAATACAGACAGTGTTGCAGCAACCAGCTTCTTTGGAAAACCAACCATATTGATGAGGAAAGTCTTTCAGTCGGTTCACTTGGTAGTGGAGTGAGGCTTGAGGATTTCTGCCTTGCAAATCAAGTCTAAATAGACGGCTGTCATAGAAAATGTGATTCGTGACTTTTGACTTTCACTTCCACCATCACTTTCACTTTTATATATATAGTTGACTAGTTGAGGAGTTTCCCCGGGAGAAAGGTATCATCGAACTTGGATCCACTGCTAAGGGATTTTGCTGCAGAAGGGTTGTTTAGATTTAGGATAGCTTTTCCTAACCCTAAAAGTTGAGGTGGCATGGCTGACATGCCTTTTATACATTTTGCACCCAAATCATTCTTGCAGTGGATTCAATTTACGTGTGAAACTCGGGGACGCGTTTTGACTTTAATCCAGAAACCGACATGTAATAGGAGACTTTTTTTGTTTTTGTTTTTTAGGGTAGGCATAATTTATCTTAAGTTAATAATTAGTACGTTTAGTCAAGAGTTAGTTTATGTTAGTACAAATGATGGCCAGTCCCAACCACCCCATCGCCAAAAGGACCTAATTTAAGGAAGGTTTGGAGTGGTTGTATGAGTTTACCCTTATGGCACCCTATCAGTTACCTTAGATATGATGTATGTGTTTAGGTTACCTCTTCAACCAATAAAACAAAAAAAAAACACCCCATCGCCTGGATGCCAGAGTCCTCCCGAAAGGGATACATCCTACCACTGGAGCAAAACATGGGAGTATAGGAGCCGTAATGGGCGGCCCTTTCATGTGTGGGGATTTAGGTAAAGATGAGAGTTTTTTCAATAATAAACAAATACCCTCTCTCACCTTAATTTAGATCCTTTTAATGAGATGTGTTAGGTTATGCCTTCAATTGGTCATGTGTGTATCAAGGTTTAAAATTTCAAAATTTCGGTCGATTTCGGATGTCCCATTCGAAACGAAATTTTCTGAAATTTCGAAATTTTGGCCGATATCTCACCGAAATCGTATTTAATAATAAAATATTATTCCGAAATTTGATCCGAAATTTCGGGTCCGAAATTTCGAAATATTTCGAAATTTTTATTTTTTATATATATTTTTATATAATATTAATTATATATTAAAATTAATATATAAATTTTTCGAAATTTCACGAAATTTCAGTAAAAATTTCAAAATATTTCGTAATATTAATTAAAAAATAATAAGAAAAAATAAAAAATCAAATTTCGGCCGAAATTCTGAAATTTTCAAAATCCGAAATTTCACCCGAAATCTGATTTCCGAAATAAACTCAGTTTCGATATTGGTGGGGTTGTCCGAAACCGAAATTTCACGAAATTTCAACGAAATTTTAAACCATGGTGTGTATTGTTGGTCTGTGTGCGAATATGTTGCATGTGTATTGTCTTTTTTTAAAAAAAATTCTAAACAATTTTGTCACCTGCCAAAGATTGAATAGCACTCAGAACTTTATTTTCCCTGAATTCATCATGTTCTAATTCTAGTCCTATGCTTTGATCCGAAGAGATAGCATCGAATGGGAGACCATCTCCACAAGACTTTTTCCAAGTATAAGTTCTTATAAAACCTGACCACAGAATTTTGGATTGCAGAGTTCGCACTTGCTAGTTCTATCAAAAGCAAGCCCCCGGTCATCTTCAGCGTGACTGCTTCAAAAACCCTGCTCGCCACTCTCAGCATAATACATCTCGCGGTGATCATTCTCGATCCGCCGCCACCACTGAAGGATCATCATCCACTTTCTCTACCGAAGGGTTATCTCCTCTCACATCGAGGATATTGTCAATAGGGTTCTTGCTTCTTCCGGTAATCCTCCTCCCACTGCTATGTCAGTCACTTCAGGTAATTCTTATTCAAGAAAGATTTGGAGAGAATATTGTGGTATTGTATTGATTAGAGATACATCATCGTACAAGGGAGAGCCTATATTCATAGCTATACAAGATGCTAATTAAGGGAATAGTAATATCTAATATTGAGCTAATATACAGCTAATGCCAACTAATGTTAACTAATATAGAACATTCCAATTGTCCTCTGACATGTTGCATGTGTATTGTCTTTTAAAAAAAAATTCTAAACAATTTTGTTACCTACCAAAGATTGAATAGCACTCAGAACTTCATTTTCCTTGAATTCACGTTCTCGTTCTAGTTCTAGTTCTAGTCCTATGCTTTGATCGGAAGAGATAGCATCGAATGGGAGACCATCTCCACAAGACTTTTTCCAAGTATAAGTCCTTGTAAAACCCGATCACACAATTTTCTATCTCCTCCAGGTCTATCATCAAAACCCCATCGATTTCAAGGCCGAATATGAAATTTGATTTTTTATGAAAATTGGTTATCCGATGGAAGAACTTTGTGTTTCGGTTCCCCTCTTAATTTGAGCCATCTGATCCGGGAGTTCAGTTTCCAACTAATCTCCTCAAGCCTAGCAATCTTCAAGTAGTCAAATTTCTTAGAAGCCCTTGCACTACTCTCCTCTTCATTGAGAGGTCTAATATTCTCGATGCATGACATCGAGGACCTCGATATGGTGAAGCATGGCTTTCTCCTTTGCCACATTCCCAAAGACCTCCTTGTTCCAACTTTTAAGTTTGGCATTGAGAGCTTTTAATTTCAACCCAAAATGGGTGCTGGCCCCTCAACCTACATGAGATTACCAGACCTCTAATACTATGGCTTTAAAACCCTCTGATTGGAGCCACATGTTTTCGAACCAAAAGGGGGTAAACCCACCTTGAAGCATTCAGATGCCAACAAAATCGGGACATGATCCGAGATAGGTCTGGGTAGGGAGGATTGGATAAGGTTATGGAGCATATCCTCCCAAGCAACTGATACTAGGAATCTATCCAACCTACTGGTGAGTCGGTCAGACGGGAGTTGAGACCAAGTGAATTTAGTTCCTCAGATTGGATAGTCAATTAGATTCTGCCTAGAGATAAAGTTCCCAAATCTTTGCGTCTTAGCCGAGAACGAATGAGCACCTCTCTTTTCATAAGGGAACCAAATGCAATTGAAATCTCCGCCCAAGCACCAAGGGGCATCCCAACGGACACTCATATCTTTAAGTTCCTGCCGACATCAGACACTCCCCCAGATGTGTCGTATAGGCCTGAGAAAACTCATTGATTTCCCCCACTCACTAGACGACCGATAATAGATATCGAGTATGCCCCCAGTTCTGATTCCAGAACTGTGATTTTTCTCTTATCCCAAACTAATAGGATACCTCCCGCAGCTCCTAAAGAAGGGACACTAAGCTAGTTAGCCGACCTATAATTCCCGAACAATCTGAGGGCGAATAACCTTTAATTTGGTTTCCTGAATGCAAAGAATAGATAGGTTTTTAGAAAGGACAAACTTTGTTATTGTCGCTCATTTTTCAAGGCAACCCAAGCCTCTAATATTCCAGTATAAGATACTTATGGCTGACATTGATAATTGAGAGGACCCTTGCCCAACCTAGGAGATCTAGGAGCTAGACTACGACGCGACCTATCATAGTTGATGGAACACTCCAACCTCCTCAGTTCCATTACTGATTTCCTCACCTAACCAAGGGAATGCCCTGGTTTGGGCTTGACCACCCTCTCACGCCTTGACCTTTCAAGAGATTGAAATAATCTTGTGAACTCCTCTTCATAGCCCTTGATAGAAATGTCAAGGAAACTACTAAGACCCTTCATTTTTTTCAAGACCCACTCAAAGAAAATACCTAAGATCAACGTAGGTTGGAGAGAATATGGCGTCCCTCAGGACCCACTCAAACTTCCTCATTGAATTGCAAGAACATTAGAATGACATTCAATGAAAAAAAACAAAAGACGCAACAAAATGATATATATTAACTGGAAAAAAAGTCTTAATATGAGCCCGAGCGCGCTTTACCATGCACGTTGAAGCTAAGCTCCCCTTTTCTACAAATTAAGTTGATGGCAGTCCTATAATTATGAGAATACAAAACAACTTCAGTTTTCTCATAATTACATAACTGCCACCAAACATTGGGGAGCTCCCTTCACCTCATATTTAAACAAAAATAAAAAATAAAACCCCACAAACTAACAAAATCGATAATTGTCAACAAAAACTTTTTATGCCCTCATTGTTTTTTTTGGAGGATAAGCTTGGGGTTAGGCGGACCCGAATGCCCTCATTGTTTCCTCCTCTCATCAGTAGGCGGAAGCGGGGAGGGGCCATGCCCCCCCCCCCCCCCCAAAAAAAAATTTTTTTTTTTCAAAATTTTATTATAATGTGGGTATAAATTTTTAAGAAATACATAATATCTACATATTGTATATAGTGCCCCCCCCCTCAAAAAAAATATTGTAAATTTTTTTATATGTATAATATAAGGAAACTAATCACCTCCTCGGTCGGTGACACGAGGAGGGGGCATCTCGGCTCCCATTTTCTTGCCATGTGTCCCCTTCTAACCCCATTTAACTGTGGTTAAGGTTCATCCACCCTTAGGGTTCACCCATGTATCCTTGGTTTTTTTAAAAATAATATAAAATAAATTAACTAAAGGGTTAAAAAAAACTACTCGAGTTAATTAATGGGAGTTGAAGGGTCGACTATGTGAGAGCGAGGAGGAATAGTCCCCTCCTCCGCCGACGAGGGGACTATTGCTCATAATATAAAGGGATTGAGTCTTTACGCGTGTATCACTTTTAACCCTAGTTAAGATTTATTAGCTTAGAAGTTAATTTTTTTAAAGTAAAAATCAAGGGTAGTTGTATAAACCTTAGGGATGAGTGAATCATAGCCACAACCATACAGTTAATGGGTGTTAAAAGGGACATGTGTCAAACAGGGAGACGCGCTTGTAAGTGGTGAAATCTCACCACTTATTTCACACCCCACACGAAGGGGGGTGTGTACTGTAAGCATCAGATCACGTGATCACTTCACCTGCACACCCTTACTGCCTTAGATTGAAAATAATTTAAGGGGCAGTAAGGTGTACCCTTACTGCCCCAAATTAAGATTGAAATAAAAAGGGGTCTTAACTAGACCTCATCTTGGCAGCAAGGTGTCCCCTTGTTGCCCCAAATCTAAAATTAAAGAAAATGAGCAGCAAGGAACGTCTTGTCGTCCCAAATCAAAATTAAAACAAATAAGGTCTTTTATAGACCCCACATTGGCAGCAAGGAGCTCTCTTGTTGCCCTAAATCTAAAACCAAAATAAAAGGGCAGCAAAGAGTCCCCTTGCTGCCACAAATCAAAAATAAAACAAATGGGTCATTAATAGACCCCACCTTGGCAGCAAGGAGCCTCCTTGCTATCCCTAAATCGAGCTTAAAATGAAAGGGGTCTTTAACAGACCCCATCTTGGCAGCAAGGTGTCCCCTTGCTGCCCCAAATCTAAAATCAAAGTAAATATGCAGCAAGGTCCCCCCTTGCTGTCCTAAATTAAGATTAAAATAAAAAAGGGTCTTAAATAGACACCATCTTAGCAGCAAAGTGTCCCATTGCTGTCCAAAATTTAAAATCAAACAAAATTGGCAGTAAGGAACCCCTTGCCATCCTAAATCAAAATTAAAACAAATGGGTCTTCTATATACCCCACATTGGCAGCAAGGAACTCCCTTACTGCCCCAAATCTAAAATCAAAATAGATGGGCAGTAAGATGTTCCCTTGCTGCCCCAAATCTAAAATCAAAGAAAATGGGTAGCAAGGAACCCCTTGCCACCCTAAATCAAAATTAAAACAAAGGGGTCTTCTATATACCCCACATTGGCAGCAAGGAGTTCCCTTGCTGCCCCAAATCTAAAATCAAAATAGATGGGCAGCAAGATGTTCCCTTGCTGCCCCAAATCTAAAATCAAAGAAAATGGGTAGCAAGGAACCCCTTGCCACCTCGAATCAAAATTAAAACAAGGGGGTCTTTAATAGACCCCGCATTGGCAACAATGAGCTCCCTTACTGCCTCAAATCTAAAACCAAAATAGATGGGCAGCAAGAAGTCCCCTTGCTGCCACAAATCAAAATTAAAATAAAGGGGTCTTTAATAGACCCCACCTTGGCAGTAAGGTGCTCCCTTACTGTCTCAAATTAAAAAAGACTCTTTAATAGACCCCGCCTTGGCAGCAAGGAAGTTCATTGCTGCCCCGAATTAAAAGTGGGTCATTAATAGACCCCACCTTAGCAGCAAGGAGTCCCCTTGCTGCCCCTAATTAAAAAGGGGTTTGGAATAGACCACACCTTGGCAGTAAGGAGCTCTCTTGCTGCCCCAAATTAAAAAGGGGTCTTTTAATAGACCCCACCTTGACAGCAAGGGGCTCATGTGCTGCTTCGAATTTAAAGGGGTCTTTAATAGACCTCGCCTTGGCAGCAAGGAGCTTCCTTGCTGCCCCGAATTAAAAGGGGGTCATTAATAGCCCACCTTGGCAGCAAGAAGTCCCCTTGCTACCCCAAATTAAAAAGGGGCCTGTAATAGACCCCACCTTAGCAGCAAAGAACTCTCTTGCTGTCCCAAATTAAAAAGGGGTCTTTTAATAGACCCCATCTTGGCAGCAAGAGGCTTCCTTACTGTCCCGAATTTAAAGGAGTCTTTAATAGACCTTGCCTTGGCAGTAAGGAGCTCCCTTGCTACCCCAAATTAAAAATGAGTCTTTTAATAAACCTCACCTTGGCAGCTAGGAGTTCTCTTGTTGCCCCAAATTAAAACGGGTATTTTAATAGACCCCACCTTAGCAGTAAGAAGTTTTCTTACTGCCCTAAGTTAAAAATGACTAAAAAGCCATCTTCCACTGCCATTTAGCAATCCAGTAGTGAGTATAATACCCACTACCCACCCACTACCCAGAATATGAGGGTGAGGGACAGTCCCCACTCTCTCACGAAGAGGATAGATATCCTCTTCACAAAGGAAAAAAGGCAGTTTGAGGGAGGTGGTTATGAAACTACCCTCCATCAACTCCCACGATATAAAATGTGAGAGTTGGTTATTTTGAGGAGATCGGACTCGGAAGAAACCAACGGAAGAAAATTTTCGAGATGAAGAAGAACTCCAGCAAAAGCCAAAGCTCCAATGGAAGGAACCAGGTAGGCTAAAATGCCTACCCTTCCCCCCCCCCCCCCCCCCCCCCCCCTCTCTCTTTTGTTCTTTCATTTTGAAAGCTCTCTCTTGAGGCGACTGTAAATGCCGTAATGGGGGGCTCGACACCCCCTTTATCAAATGAGAAATACTACGCTTGTCTCTCTCTCTCTTCTTCTTAATCAGATGTATCCCTCTCAAAAGAGAGTGTAATTAACGGCATAGGTTCACCTATGCTGGAAATGGTTCCCCCACATAAAATAATAAACTTCATTAACGGAGGTTGTTTGAACAGAGGAGTTCAATCGCCTCACACCAAGGTGAGGCGGTCGAAATTTGCTACTACAGTGCCCGTTCAACTAAATGCGGAACCCACGTGTGAAAAAATAATCTCTATAATATAAAAAATATAGTTAATTTAATAGTAGTGATTATCCCATCCCACATTTGACTACATAATCAAATGACTTCTCATTTCATTATCTCTTTAATTGTGGTTAAACTTAACTAACTTAATTTTTTTTTTTTTTTTTCAAACAAGGTTAAATGAATGAACAATACATGTGAGCGAATATTAACCACAACTATTGGGTACTAATAAGACGGGCAGGGCCAATGAAGATGGACAATTCATTACATAGTGAAAATATACGGTAAGTTAAATATTTTCCTTAATTTTATTTATATAATAGATCTATCAATATCAAAAGGGATGAGCCCATGTTTTTCTTGTTACTAACACATTTTTACATCCATTCCCAGTAATTTTCTTGATATATGAACTTCGTCCACCAAGAAAAATTCCTGGATCTACTCTTGATTTAACGTCTGTGAACGATGTCTCTCTCGTTTCTCGTGGGCGAGGGTGGAGCAGAACTTCTTGATCTTAGGCTCTGAAATGGTACCACTTTTTCCCCATAAATCGCTTGACTTCCACGTCCAAAACTACCTTTGCTGCCTGGAGACGCCTTCCTTGAGCTGCCCTGACAGCCGGAAAACCACCATAAACCCTTCTCGTCACCTTTCAAGCAGAAAACATATTATAAGAAGTAAGAAATGATCTGCAAATAGAAATGAGTATATGAAGGAGCTCGATTACAAAGTATACATGCAGTTATGTTTGTGTGTGTGGAATGGTCAAATATTGTACAAATGTGCCAGCTCTTGAGTGGACGATATCCATAACAACGGATGGACTGGTGACCTAGCTAACAGTTGTCGATTGATCCATCATATGGTCAGGATTAACCCCACCGTACGGTGTGTGGGCTATATATACCAAAAAGAGCGAATTACATTCTAGGCTATGAGGCGTGCTTTTCCTACTCTCGGTCAAACTCTGTTCTCAGCCTCCACCAACCACCTATCCATTTTCAAATCAATTATGGTGGTTAAAATACTCTCTCTCATCAAGAATGGACAAGTGATTAGTGGAGACTGAGAGTAAAGTTTGACTGAGATTAGGGCTAGTATTTCTCTCTAGGCTATATATTGCTTTTCAAAGATGTGGGGCTTATTTTGGAAGGTCGAAGATCAATGTCATTGGATGACCATTTACACAAGCACCATCAAGCTTTGAAATCGGTTCCTAACCCACAATGAAATCTCGAAAATTTCAGTTATCTCGACAGGATTTTAGATTTTTTTAAAATAATATTTTCATTATATATATATTTTATTAAAAATATATGTTAAAATAATATTTTATTAAAATTTAATATTTAAATATTACTATTTTATTTTAATAATAAAATATATAAAATTCTGAAATTTCACAAAATTTCATGAAAAATATCCAAATATTTCAGAATTTTATTAAAAAATAATATAAAAAACCATTTAAAATCAAATTTCCGAAATCACTGCCAAAATCATGTTTTCCGAAATCCTAACCATATCGGTGGGGTTGGACAAAACCGGGATTTTGCAAGATTTCACGAAATCCCAACGAGATTTTAAACCTTACCATTAGTGGGTATTGGGTAATCTAGGAAAAAATTAAAAATAGAAGAATACCATGAGGAAGCAAGGAAGAAGTGGCCGGCAAACCACCTAGAAGAAGCAATATAGACAGTGTTGCAGCGACAATCTTTGCCGGAAAACCAACCATTTCGACGAGCAGGAAAGTCTTTCAGTTGGTTCACTTGGTAATGGGGAGTATTTCTCTCATGCAAATCAAGTATAAATAGACGACTCTAAGGAGGTCGGGGAATATGTATTGAATGGGTCAGGATTCTCTCAAGTTTGAACCCCTAGAGGTCGCCACGTGTCTCTTTTGACACACCGGGTAAGGTTCGCCCACCCCTAGGGTTCACTCACCCATCCTTAGTTTTTTTTTTAATATTAATTATTATTTTTTAAATTACAAAAACTGTTTTTAGAGTTTTTTAATATTAAAAACAGTTTTTTAATTAAAAAAATAATAATTAATAAAAAAAAATCAAGGATGGATGAGTGAACCCTAAGGATGGGTGAACCTTACCCATGTTTAAGGGGTGTCAAAGGAGACACGTGGCGACCTCTAGGGGTTCAAACTTGAGAGATTCTCTCAAGTTGAACTTGAGAGAATCCTGTGCGGTATTGAATTAGTCTAGGATACTCCCAATGTGTATTCCCATATAAACTCCAAAATCCTAATTGTTTATTTTAATTATCAAACTATTAGGATTAGAGGTGATGTGACATTAAAAAAGACAAAATAAGACAACATAAATCTATCCCTTAATGGTTGGTTATAAAAGATTATGAAATACATTTGGGAGTGTATTTGAGAGTACTCATGGATCGACTCCGATGTATTGCCCAGCGCTAAAGAGAACCTTAGCATAGTGGGATACGAAGAATGTCATGCGCCCTAGTTACATGACTATATAGAGATTTTTTGTTTTTGGTCACTGACTTTATAGAGATTAAGTCTCTTAGTTTTGGGGTCCTGTTTCGATGGGTTTATTTGTGTCCAAGCTTCGTGCCGTGTACGTAGCTGTGTTGTTGTCGTGGCTGCCTTTGGTAGGTCCGTCGATTCCCCTTGTGGAAGTCTCTTGTACTATTGCCTCGATCCTCTCTCTAGTCTCTCCTTCTCTTTTGTTCATTTTTCATTTTATTTTTAATAAAACTAGTCCGGTCCATCCTAACCCTAGCTTTCTTCGTTCAAACAAAAAAACCTCGCTTTCACACCTGTAGTTAGTTTCCGGAAGGAAGTTGGTCTCTATTCTCTGTGTGTCCTTTATATGGAAATCAGAGACCAGGGAAGGGAGAATGTATCATCCAACTTGAATCCATTGCTAGAGGGATTTTACTGCAGAAGGTTTATTAGTCATGTCACCTCAGCTCTTAGGTTAAATTTTCTCAAACCCAAACTAGGCCTTGGTTTGGTTTTCGAGAAAATAAGTGAAAAAATAAAAAATAAAAGAAATTTAGATGAAACACAACTAAAAATTATATTAAAAATCTAAACTTTTCTTTTCTTTTTCCATGTTTTTACTTATTTTCACGAATCTTTCTTGCATGGATTCAAGTTCTGTATCATTATTATGGTTTGAATTTGACTTCGTAATAAGAGGAAACACTAGGTACCAGCACTTAGCACTTTCATGTGTGGGAAAGCAGTACTAAAGAGATGGAAAGTTTTTCAACAAAAAAAATCGAGAAAATGATACTAGAACGATTTTTCTTTTTTTTTTTTGGTAATTGAACGATTTTTCTTTGGGGTACCGGTAGTTCCACCAACTGTCTCATTAATCCTAATCGGTCAACATTGAGGAAAATCTTTAGGTTGGTATGAAGAAATCCGGAGTCCAATAGGAAAGATGTAACAGGAGGTGTCAGATACCCTTACCTTGAACATAGCAATCGAGACCTCGGTTTGCGTGCATACATCTCGGGTACGTGGCACCTCACCAGCAACAAATGGAGAGGGTCCCAAGCCGAGAAAAATAGAACTTATACCGCCGATAGGTCAGAGATTGTGATAAATAAAAACGAGTGCGAGCCTTACTCTACTCAAGCTCTCAGCGTCTGCCAACCGCTTAATCATTCTATTTTGTATTGGTTAAAGCATTTTCTCTTACCAATAATGGACATGTGCATTTCTCATGTGATTGGTAGAGGTTGAGAGTAGGCCTAATATTCCTCTTGTGATAAATTGTAAAAGAAAGGAGGCGAGTCAACTCAAGAAAATTTCAGGTCTTTAAATCAGTCTCCGTTCAACCATAATGGTACAGGGCTTGGTCTTGTCAATAACAATTCTTTTGTTTCCGAAATTTCCTGAGATTACCAGTCAGAAGCTGAATAATTTCGCTAATAAAAATAAGAGAAATGTGATGGACATGTTTATTTTAATTTATTTATTTTTGATCATCGAGATAAAAGAATATTATTCATCCGAAATAGAAACTAAAGGGAAAAGAACTTCAAGATTCACAAGGAGAATTTGAACTAGCCTAACAGAAAGACAAAAGACCTATGCTTTGAATGAGAGCTTCTTGCGCAGGCTCATGAGCTTCAAAATTAAGAACACGGGGAGTAAAAGAGAACATCACCCGTATGCTTTGAAATGTGATGCACATGTATGGATTTTTTTTCCAAATAATTTTCTCGTCTTTCAAAAGTCTTTTGGAATAATCAAAATAATTTTTCTATGCTTTCACATGTACATGTGTGAAGCCCATAAACATGTGAACCTTAACCATTATTAGACGAAATTGTCCCCACGGGTGTGAAGCCCATAAACATATGAACCTTAACAAATTCAGTCATAGGGTGCACCTACCGCTTGTGTAGATCCACTCTACACCACCATCATACCATCATATTGGTAGAGGTATACCAACCCTGGTACACCCTTATCACACCCTAACTAGTTTGATATGAGTGTATCAATTTTGGTGCACCCACCCAACACCCAAGCCAAATTAAAAAAAGGCGGGTGTATCAATTTTGATATACAAGCTCCGATATACAAGCTCCATACGAATTATAGGGGCATGGTGTATCGAATCACACCCCACGTTCTCTCTCTCTCACATGTAATCTCTCTACATGGGAGTGTATCAAGCTTGATACGCCCACCCAACTCCCACACTGTCTCTCATCTCTCCACCCCCACTTGCATTCTCTCTCGGGGAAAGTACGGAATTAGGCTTGAGTTTATAAAAAATTACGGAAACCAGCTCCCTTTTGAGGGAGTTATTTTTTCCAGCCTCCACGCGTGTGTAACGCTGAAGCGTGCGGGAGGACTTGTTACAATGTCCAAAATACCCCTGTAAAAACTGAATAGTTATGGCTAACTCTCCCCATTCCATCGAATACCTTACTTACCCATTTCGAAAGCAGAGGAAGAAGTAGGAAGAGGAAGAAGGAAGAGGAAGAACGAAGAAGGAAGAAGAAGGAAATTTCGGTTAAGAGGTATGGATTGAAACCCTGATCAAAACAGATGAAAATTTCGGTCACGCTTTTGTTGATTTTTTCGCATTTCGAACTCATTATGGATTGAACTCGTTAGTTTAAGAGGAAGATAAACCCTAAGGAAATAAAACCATAACGAAGATGAACCCTTAAACCCTGTAAGAAAAATCCCAAAAATCGGGAAATCGGTAAAGATTTACAGTCTCAAATTCGAGATAACAGTCTCGAATTCGAGATGGTTATCTCGAATTTGAGATGGTTATCTCGAATTCGAGACTGTTATCTCGAATTCGAGATAACCATCTCGAATTCAGGACAATCATCTTGAATTCAGGATGGTTATCTCGAATTCGAGATAACAGTCTCGAATTCAGGCTCTTTTTTTTTTTCAAAGTAATTCTTAAACTGTATTACTAATATTAAGGAAGCCACACCCTAAAACCCCTGTTGGAAAAATCCAACGGCTGAATTCGAGGTTACAGTCTCGGATTCGAGATGGTTATCTCGAATTCGAGATAACCATCTCGAATCCGAGACTGTTATCTCGAATTCAGGACTGCTAATTTTTGAATTCCATCTTCCACTAATCAATTTTATTAATACTTGCAGAGTCAAGATGTCCACCCTTTGCTTTCATTGTTGAGTCTGTATTGTAAAGCATTGACATTGTTGAGTTTTTGCGTTGTTTTTTCTTGATGTTGCAGATAATGAATGTTTCAGTGATTTGTTGTTATGATGGAGAATGGAAGATTCTCCCTGACAGGTCCCACGTATATGAGGGTGGAAAATCGAAATTGATACAGTTGTATAGTGGAATGAGACATGAGCAACTTTTAAGCAGAGTTTATCGATTGACTAAATCCCGGTGGGAAGAAACTGAGATTAGACTGAGGTCTATGTTCCCTACACACCCGACAATTCCTCCTACTGATATTGAAGATGATGAAGACTTGTTGGTATTTATTTCAGAATGTGAGCGAGCACAAACTCATAATGTACTTTTGCCAATATATGTAACTGAAGTTGCAAAGGGAGTACAACAGTGTGGTCCACCCTCTTTGAGTTACGAAGGTTTTCCTGATCATGAGACTGCCATTCCCCATGCGAACGAGGGTGATACTTGTCATGTCCTTCAGCCTTCTACGGTCTATGTTCCCGACCCTGTCCTCCCAACCGTGCCTTGGCCCTTTGAAGACTTGACAACAGGACCAACTCAATATACTTGTTTTGTGCCTAACACATATGTAGATTATGGTGATACCAGCAGGGGCGACAACTACCATAGTGAAGATTGTGGTGTTCAAGATAATGAATGTGCTAATGTTGGTGAATGTGCTGAAGATGATAATGATGAAGAAGATGATGCTGATGATGATTATTCAGTAGAGGTAGATGAAGATGTTGTCAGAAACGATGTTGATGAGGGTCCTATCCGTGCAAATATCCGTAGCTCATCTAGGTTTGCTTTTCGGCAAGTCAGTCAAGGCCCTTCATCAAATGTGATTGAGAATGATGACTATGTCAATTTCGATCCTTCAGGGTTTGCGGCTGCACTCGACAATACGGATGATATTTCACTTGGGCAAATGTTTAAGGATAAGAGGTGCCTACAGAATGTGTTGGCAAAGTATGCAATGATAAAAAACTTCCAATACAGGGTTGTGGATTCGAATAAATCAAAGTTTGTAGTTAAGTGCCTTGGGGGTAATTGTACTTGGAGGCTACGTGCATCAAGGGTGAATGAGTCGGGTGTCTTCAAGATAAAGACTTATAATTCACATCACTCCTGTGGGTTTCTCATAACTGGGCCCGATCATCGACAAGCATCTAGTTTGGTTATTAGTGACATGGTCGTGGGACGAATCGAAGGTCACGTGGCATCTAGGCCCAAAGAGATTATTCATGATGTTTGGAAACAATATGGAGTGCAAATGAGTTACCGGAAAGCGTGGAGATCTAGAGAGATTGCAATAGAACATGTTAGAGGATCATACGACGATTCGTACGCTGACCTCCCCGCTTATTTGTACGAGTTACGCAGGACCAACCCGGGAACAATAACTGCAGTATTGAGTGACCCAGATACTGGTGCATTTGAAAGGTGTTTCGTGGCTCTTGGACCTTGTATAAGAAGTTTTCAGCTCAGTTTACGAAGAGTATTAGCCGTTGACGGGACGCATCTAAAGGGTAAGTACAAGGGGATCTTAATCATAGCAACATCACTTGATGGTGACAACCACATATGTCCAGTTGCTTATGGAATAGCTGAATCAGAGAACAATGACAGTTACAAGTGGTTTTTCAAACAATTAGCTGACTCAGTTGGGTACATGGAAGGGTTAGTCATTATAACTGATCGACACGCCAGTTTGATAAGCCAAGTCCCCATTGCATTCCCACATGCAATTCATAGTTATTGCTCATATCATATTAGCCAGAATATGCATGCAGCATTCAAGGATGAGGGACTGAAACCGTTATTTTGGTCGGCCGTAAAGACATGCATGTTCAACAAATTCCAAGAGCTTATGTCACGTCTTGCAGGAGCAAACCCCGAGGCACATGAATGATTAGCTGCAATTCCAAGAGAAAAATGGGCATCTGCATACTTTCCTGGGCTAAGATATAACATTGTAACTACTAATATAGCTGAATCGATCAATAGTTTGCTGAAGGAAGCGAGAGAATATCCAGTTACAATGCTTTTAGAGGATGTGCGTCTTAAGATCCAACGAATGTTCTTTAACCGACGAAACAAAGCGATGGAAATGAATGGAAGCCTAACAACATGGGCTGAGGGTAAACTACAGAGGAGACTTTCTAAAGCACGTTATTTGGAATGTGATGGAATCGTTCGATATGAGTATTATGTGAGGGGAGAATTTAACGCTACAGTGGAGCTTCTTGAACGTACTTGCACCTGTAGGAAATTTGATGTACAGGGGTTGCCTTGTATACATGTTTTGGCTGCCTGTAATAAGTATCGACATGATCCGTATGCGTACTTTTCTCCCTACTATACATCTGATATGTATCGAGCCACCTATGAAGAGTCAATATATCTGGTACATGACAAAAAGCATTGGGATCTCCCAGATGAAGTAATAGCCGAGACCAAGCGGATGAAACCCCCTGTACAAAAAAGAAGCACGGGGAGACCGAAGAAGAACAGAATTCCTTCACAAGGCGAAGAAAGGCCTACTGTAAGATGTGGTAGATGCAAACAAAGTGGTCATAATAGACAAACATGTACTAATGTAATCCCACAAGTATGATCATTTCATAATAACAATTCAAAGTGTTTTTGTATCGAATTCTTGATTTTGTATATTCGAATATTGTTAAAATTCATCCATCCATGTACTTGAGTGGTATATAAAGGGAGACAAATGGAAACAACAGTCTTAAGACAGAACCTGTAATCTGGAACTGGAGCCTGAATTCGAGATAACCATCTAGAATTCGAGATGATTTGGATGATTTCGAGATGGTTATCTCGAATTCAGGACCTGGACCTGTATAATCTGAAACAGAATGAAAAATAATGAAAGCAACAGTCTCGAATTCGAGATAACCATTTCCAATTCGAGATGATTTGGATGATTTCGAGATGGTTATCTCGAATTTAGGACCTGGACCTGGACCTGTATAATCTGGAACAGAATGAAAAATAATGAAAGCAACAGTCTCGAATTCGAGATAACCATCTCGAATTCGAGATAACCATTTCCAATTTGAGATGATTTGGAAATTTGAATTCGGGACATTCACTGTAAATGAACAGTTAATTAGCTACCTTGAGGGAATCCTTTACATCCATAATAAATCCATTACAAATCCAATACATATATCCATGCCAGGTTTGAAAACTTAAACATCCTTTCATAAAAAAATTAGTACATCCAAACAGTGAGCCCCCCTTGACATAAAGTACACATAAGACACTCCCACCCCTTGACCATGTCCCCTAAGGATTGGCAACCCCATCCATTATCTCGCAGGCTATCCGCTTCCGGAACTTCAAAACATCAACCTACAAATTTAAAATACGATGAGCATAAATAGTGAGTCAAATAAATAAAAAACCTTCAAGAGCATAAATAGTAAGTTAGAGGAAAATAAGGAATAATACCTGCTCAAACTGAATCTCCAAATCAGCACATAAGAAATCAACATATTTCATCAGGAATATTCCACAATCGCGCCTGATACACAAACAACACATTTCATTAGTATTTTATAGTATAGGAAAAAAAAGTGAGCTAAATTATAAATAAATTGCTTATTTTCATATAGACTTACGTATTTCTCTGTTTTGGTAAGTGGGTGACCTCCCGTACCACCCAGTCCTTGCCTAGAGCCTCCAAGTCGCCAAACATATGGAAGAAGGCGGGGATGCATTCTTTGATGGTACATAGTTCTGATGCATACATGTCTATGACATCAGTGAAGTATGAGTCCAGAATTAGGACTTGGTTTCTCGGGGGTTCCAATACCGCTAACACCCAGTGCTGGCCATGGAGAAACGGGAGGTACACTCTCTCAGCCGACCACATGGCTGGTCACCCACTTGACCCCTCAACAATGGGTCTAAGGTTAGGGTTTATTTGGTCCTTTAACATCACTCGTGTCATAGAGTCGTTTGCATTCATATATAATCTGCACACGTCTGCTTCTTGAAGTAGAAATTCCTGTGAAGACACTAAATCATTAGAATGCCTTAAAGATTGAGTTACCGGTAATGAAATAATAAGAAGAGACCTTACCATGAACCAAGTAGGTCCAAAGACACAGGACTGAGTGTAAAGAGCGGGATGTCTCTCACGACGTTGTGCCAACAGCTCGATCCATACGTCAATATGCTATATATATAAAAGGATTAGTGTTAGATTATTAGAATTACAAAAGAGATACACAACATTAAATTAAAGATGAGAAGAGTGTTACCGTGGAATCGATCAAGCTTTTGCTAGTTGACACAACAGCGAGCATCTCCGGAGTTATTCTAACGTTATATATCGTCTGCCTGCATTTCAAAAACTTTCTAAAGTAGAGAAATATGATAATTTATGCATCTACTTTTGAATTCAAAATTAGAAAAATTACCTAAAATTATTCGAATCTGCCTCTGTATTCAAAAAGGTTCGTAGGGCCTTTTTTTCAGCTGTCGTAGCTTCCCTCATTGGGTCTTTAGCGGTTATGCCCTCGGTCATTTTTTTCTTCACTCTAGTATTCAAGTAAGGGAAGCAGAGATGCTTCGAAATGATTGTGGCTCTTAGTGGCCTTCCCTCAACTCTTGTAAGAGTTTCATCATCATCACCTTCAAAAGCCGTTATTTCAGCATCACCCACCTCCCCCATTGAACAGGCTGTTCTTACTTCATCCCCCAGCTCCCCCCCTGAACAGGTTGCCCTTATTTCATCACCCACCTCCCCCCCTGAACAGGTAGGCCTTCCCTCATCACCCACCTGCCCCCTGAAAAGATAGTTCTTTCTTCATCAGTAGGGGGTGCATACTTTCTGCATTCTCTTTCTCTTTGTCTTTGTCTTTCTTTTCTTCTTCTTTTTCTTTCTCTTTCTCTATCTCTTTTTCTTTCCCTTTTTCTCATAGCCCTCATTTCTGATGCATAATTATCAAATCTGTCAGCCAAGCAATCCATTTTCGTGGCTAAGGCATCAAACCGTCGGCCAAAATAACGTTTCAGACGCTTGTACAAAGATGGGTGTGATTTCGCTTGTACATCGTGTACCTGAAAAGATGCTAGATATTAGGACACAATAAAATCTAAATATATGGAATAAATGGGCCAGAAGTCCAGATTACAGTCATGAATTCGAGATTACAGCCTCAGATTCGAGATGGTTATCTCGAATTCGAGATAACCATCTCGAATCCGAGGCTGTAATCTCAAATCCGAGACTGTAATCTCGATTTCAGGATAAAATTTTACAACTGTTTCGATACAATCATCTTTATTTTGGGTTTCAATTTTGTTACTTACAGTTTTTGACCTTCGCTCATGTACCGGGAGGGGACTACCCTCCTCCTCGTCATCATCACCATCATCATTCCCTCCCTCCACCTCAGCCTGCTCATCACCATCCCCCTCAAGAGTATCCTCCTCCTCACCACCCTCCTCATCTCCATCCTCCTCCTCCTCATCCTCAGCCTCATCATCATCATCATCATCATCATCATCATCCTCAGATCCCATTCGTGCAAGGACACCCCTAACAACTTCTTGCTCCTTCTCACGATCAGTGACATTCAACTTCAGAACCTCAAGCTGTGAACACAAAATTATGTTAAACTAAGCAAACAAAAAATATATAACTAAATACTAACTTTCACTTTCGTACCTCTTCTACATTAAATATCTTTTCTTCCAATGTCTTGTAGATTTTATACGTAGTATCTTTCCAACGTAAAACACGAGGGAAAATCTCAGTAGTAGGCGGAGATCCGCGAGAACATAATCTCCCAAGTGCAGGAATGCACTCAAACATCCAAACCTGTCATCATTACAATTTGAAATGAAAATACAAACAGGAGTGTAATTACAAATTAAACTTATATCAAGGATATAATATACCTGAAAGGCAATACAACATCCGTTAATATTGTATTGTGGGGTATCTATATGTGTCATTTCAATACTCTTCTTAAATATCGAGTACCCTACAGTGCCCCAAGGGTATTTGTTAAAGGCATCGAGGTCCTCTACAAGATCCAAGTAGTCAATCTCGATGTTCGAGTGTGTCTCTTTTGCAATGATCAATAACTCCACATATAGGACCAATGCAATCTTGATTGCGTCCATATCATTGTTACACGACTCCAACACCCTAAGCAGGTCCAATTTTTTTATAAGTTGTACTTCACCAAACTTACGAACCTTTAGGGAGGTAGGAGAATTGGCGGGTACTATGGCGGGAGGGACACCTATGCTAGCATTTAAACCCATTATCAGGGTGAAGTTTAACAACCTAAACCGCATAACACTACCAGCTAAATCAAAAGTAAGTGCATCCCTACGCCTCTGAAGTAGGTGGTGCAATGCCTGACCACATTGGGGATTTCTGGGCAAATCATAAAGATGCCCAAAGCAAGTCTGCTTCCATAAAGACTTTCTCTCAGGATGGGCCTCCAAGTGCGGCTTTATTTTTTCAAACCATTCTTTCATGGTACATTTCACAGAAGGTTGGGCCTTTTCCACCTCTTTCCCCTTCCCTTTGTCTTTCCCTTTGCCTTTGTCATCCCCTTTTCCTCTGTTTTTTGGCATCTTGACTCTGCAAGTATTAATAAAATTGATTAATGGAAGATGGAATTCAAAAATTAGCAGTCCTGAATTCGAGATAACAGTCTCGGATTCGAGATGGTTATCTTGAATTCGAGATAACAGTCTCAGATTCGAGATGGTTATCTCGAATTCGAGATAACCATCTCGAATCCGAGACTGTAACCTCGAATTCAGCCGTTGGATTTTTCCTACAGGGGTTTTAGGGTGTGGCTTCCTTAATATTAGTAATACAGTTTAAGAATTACTTTGAAAAAAAAAAAAAGAGCCTGAATTCGAGACTGTTATCTCGAATTCGAGATAACCATCCTGAATTCAAGATGGTTGTCCTGAATTCGAGATGGTTATCTCGAATTCGAGATAACAGTCTCGAATTCGAGATAACCATCTCAAATTCGAGACTGTTATCTCGAATTTGAGACTGTAAATCTTTACCGATTTCCCGATTTTTGGGATTTTTCTTACAGGGTTTAAGGGTTCATCTTCGTTACGGTTTTATTTCCTTAGGGTTTATCTTCCTCTTAAACTAACGAGTTCAATCCATAATGAGTTCGAAATGCGAAAAAATCAACAAAAGCGTGACCGAAATTTTCATCTGTTTTGATCAGGGTTTCAATCCATACCTCTTAACCGAAATTTCCTTCTTCGTTCTTCCTCTTCCTTCTTCCTCTTCGTTCTTCCTCTTCCTTCTTCCTCTGCGTTCGAAATGGGTAAGTTCGAAATGGGTAAGTAAGGTATTCGATCGAATGGGGAGAGTTAGCCATATAAACTGTTCAGTTTTTACAGGGGTATTTTGGACATTGTAACAAGTCCTCCTGCACGCTTCAGCTCTACACACGCGTGGAGGCTGGAAAAAATAACTCCCTCAAAAGGGAGCTGGTTTCCGTAATTTTTCAAAAAATCGAGCCTAATTCCGTACTTTCCCCTTCTCTCTCTATATGGGTGGTGTATCAAGCATGATACACCCACCCCACACTCTCTCTCATCTCACCCTCCTACTTCCACTCTCTTTCTAAGTCATTTCTATTTTCTATATACACCCACCCATACCTAGGAAGCAAATCGTCAGTGTTCTTATTCTTCCTGTGGCCTTGAGTGTTGGAAGGTCAGGATCTTTTCTCTTATACGAATGTAACAGTTGTAACCAATTGTACAAGAGATCTTGACCTTCCAACACTCAGGCCATATACAGGGAAGGCCACAAAAAAGAACACAGATGATTTGGTTCCCCGTACCTATGTCTCCCGCTCTATCTCCCCAAAATTCCCATGCATTTCCCTTCTTTCTCTGTATTGAGTTTGCAGCAAGAGAGTTGTCTCTTCCTTGAATGACGAAACCACATCATCTTTGTTCTTTCTTGAGACTTCCCAATGGCCTAAGTGTTGGAAGGTCATGATCTCTTTTACAACCGGTTACAATTGTTATATTCGTACAATACAAGAGATCAAGATCTTTAAACACTCAAGGCCACAGGAAAGAACACAGGCGATTTGCTGCCCCCTATGACTATCCCTTACCAACCCCACTCACACCTAGCCACCTTTCTTACTCACCCTCTCTTTCCCTCGCCTACTCTCTTCTCACCACTTGTCCCTAACCCTCATCTCTCTCACGTTTTCTCACCTTCTCTCTCTCTCACAATCCGTATTGAAGAGGTGTTCACAAAGAACACCTCTCTTTCTCTCATCTCTCCATGTGCCCCTCGACTCCCATCTTGATTCCCTTTCTCCCCTTTAAAACCCAAAGGCCAAAATAGCTATATGGTGTTGTCATGGTCGTGCAGGCCTTGAGTCTCTTCATCTCAGCTCCCCCAAAAGGGAGTCGTGCAGGCCAGCTTTCAGGTTGAGTCTCTTGATCATCTCAGCTCCCCCAAAAGGGGCCGTATAGGCCAGCTCTTTGGCTGAGTCTCTTTAATTTTCCTCATTATGGGCCAGCCCTCGGGGTAAGCCTATTCAATTATGCTCCCCCCAAAAGGGGGCAGCATCATTGTTGCTCTCCCAAAATGGGTAACGAAAATTAGACTCGCTTAGGGATGATTCAAAAACCGACCTCGCTTCGAGCCAGTCTCTAAGAACAAACTCATAGTTGAGTCATACGTTTAAACAAAGAATGGGGATGTACCTTTGGACCTCCTTAAATCCAAAGAAAATGAATTATAACCTCCAAATATGCAACCACTCCAATAGTCGAAATATTACAATCCCTCTCATGAGGCACCCATGTAAGCCATATGAGCATCCTTTTTAATGGAACACAAATGTTTCATTAATTTGCCTTCTCTTTCCTTCTTCTTAATCAGAGGTGACTATATAAAAAAGTGTAATTAACGGCTTAGATTTATTTAGATCGGAAGTAATGTCCCCCATAAAATATCAAACCCTGGTTGACGAGAGATATTTGACACTAGTTATGGATGCCTCATTCTCTTTGAGACACTCAGAATTTGGTCATACAGAAAGTGTGAGAGACATTTTGTTTTCTCTTTTAAACTGAAAATTAACAAAAGAGGTTTTATTTTGTGTTTTGTTTTTTTTTGGTCCTTCTCTGAGTTACGATATTACTACTAAAGAATAGCAGTCACTAGTGTTTTTTTTCTTGCACTCTGTCTCTTTTTCTTTTTTTTTTCATTTTTATGTTACAATTTTTTTATAAAGAGATTTAATATATTTTGATCGATGGATTGATATTAAACAACGAGCAATTATAGATTTATCGATCGATTGGTAGTAACTAACTTGAGATATGCCTCATAACAAACGAAGTTGGTCCCGCAAGGGTTCTCATCTTCGCAACAGTGGATATGCTTCAAATCGTCTTAGAAGCTTGTCGCCTGTGAAAGGGCTCCAATGGAGAAACGGTTCCATTAGGGCAGTCCCCGCAAGAGTTCTAATCTTTGCAACAATGGAAACAAACGTGTAAAAGAGAAAAAGAAGCAAAGAAAAAGCGAAAGAGAAGCAAATAAGAGGGAATTTCATCCTCGGATGATTAAGGGTGGCAGTCACATGTGAAGGGGATGGGGATTGGATTTGGATTTGCTCTCCCAATACCAAAACCATCTTGCCCCTTTTCAGTGTTCAACACGTGGCGATAAAAAGGGCAGAAGATATCAATTGGGGGAGAAGTCAAAAAAATAGGGGAGAAAATGAAATGACGGTTTTGGTCCTCAGAGAGCAAGACGAAATCCAATCCCCATGTGAAGAGGCCTAAAAATGTCATTTTAATTTTTCAAAGCCTATGTAAGAACCAAGAACTTTTGAAAAACTAGAAGCCCATTTAAGGAAAGAAAAACCTTGTATGATTAGGGGTTGAACCGGTACTGATGGCCCCTTTTGGTGTATCATGTTTTCCAAATGCCGAACATACCTTAGGTCCTTAATTAAACCCGTGGATTAATTATTATATGCATCATTCCTGCCATGGCTTTCAAATAACAGACATCCAATTACCCTTTATTCAGATCTTCTGTTGTTTTCCATTGCCAAAAAGTATACCCTTCCAAGTCCCAAGGTCTACATATTTGGACATGGAGGTGGAGGCAAAGGAACAGGATTGGGGTGGACCAATGGTTCCTGGGTCTCTCACCAAGCAGGAGGTCCTGGGCTCCATTCCTCACTCCCCCTTTGGGGCCAGCCCCGAACAGGTTTACCCGGACTTACCTAGTGTGGCAGGTTGTGGGCTCACATTGCACTCTCGGGGATTAGTCCTAACCCAAAGGATTGGGCGAGTTAAAAAAAAAAACGGGATTATGTTGGTGAGCATTCCCTTGAGGCAAAGGGAACGACCTCACCTCTGAGAGCACAACCCATTCATCTATCCTCACTAAATGCAAAGGCTAAAAATCTTGGGATTAGAAAGGCCAATTCTCTTCTAATTAATGTTAGGTAAAATTCATGGTTACTCAGGGACAATCCTCATTATTAGGTATAGCACATTAGTTGAGTGAACCTGTGGTCATCCAATCGATTTGAATTCTGAGTTGTTCCCAGATGGTGAAATGCAATTTTCTTAGTCCATATTTTGCAATTGCAATCTGCATTCATGAAGAAAGAGTGATGAAAAGAAAATGCAACCTTCCCCCATACAATCTTTAGCTCTAACCTATTCATTTACAAAGGAAATGCAGCCTGGTCACCCAATGGAATGCCCCAAAATGGAAAATTCGATCTGTCTAATTACCTAAGTAAATATTATGAAGGAGATATTCTGGAAAAAAGAAATTCCATAGATCCATTTATTAGGATCATGTGTCCTAGGTGTGCACCATCGGATGTTTGATCTGAGCCCCATTACTATAATCTGCAGCAGTTCCGGGTAGGCATGGTTTTGCTCATTGGATTAATCTGACATTACACTTTTCCTGTGCTCAGGGAAGAAGGGAAGAGGTTGGCACTGGCTACCACAAAAAATTTAGGCTGTCAAAGCATTATAAAATTTGGTCAGCTTCTGGTTATGCCATTCAACAATGGCTGGCCCGGCCTGAGTTCGGTACAGGTTCAAACTTACTTGGTGAACTGCAAGTGCAATAGAAAGGCATTAGCTGAAAAGAGACCCACAAACTAACAAAATTGATAATTGTCAATTGAAACTTTTTTCCCCCTCTTTTGTTTCCCTCTCTCATCAGTAAACAAAGTGATTAAATCACGCGCCTGAGAAAAATCGGAACTGTCAAATAGCCGGCAACAGGGACAACCATGTCCAAGGCGCCTGTCAGTACATCAACAAATTAACTGACAACGTAAAAAATGTACAAGACCTTTCCTGCTTCTCCACTTGTGTATGCAAGGCTTTTGGGAGAACTAAGCTTTCAATGTCTGTGAGAATGCTTCCGGCTGGTAAAAATGGCCTCTTCCTTTTCCCTGTTCCTTCTCTTGATGATCCTCAAAGCAGTGGAAATGGCCCCTGCAGCAGCCATGGCATAAAACGCTCTGTATGGAGCCAAGGCGAGGGCAGAGATATATGAATAGTATCCAGCAAGCAGGTAGACGAAGCTCAGCCTGAATTCCCGCCCCTGGATGCCTGGGAAGAGAAACATTGGGGAATAGAATTCGGGCTTTAACCAGCAGAGACCATGGAGGATGACACCGACACAAAGAGCTGAATCCAGAAACCACGGAAAGCTCGGACCTATCACGGTTCTCTGCAGGCACAACATCCCAAAGTGAGCCAGCTACAGTTTAAAAATGCATGAAGAGGCATCATGCTTCCTCAGAAGCCCAAAGGGACATGGCAAATGAATAATGGAGGTCAGAAAATCAAACATTTCTTAGCCTAGTTTAGGTCTAGTGAACCCTGGGGAGCTGATGCTTACCAACTAGGGTCTATCGGACGATACAAAAAATCCGATTGGACTGACTTTTTGCCACATCTATCAAGGACCCACCTCGAGATTGGACTGCTTATTAGAGGCTCTAGTGAGCACGGTCCATTAATTAGAACCTCTCTCCCTCTCCCCCCCTCTCTCTCTCTCCATATATATATATATATATATATATTATTTGTAGCATTTGGGTGTCTGTATTAAAGTTTAAAAATAATTCAGTATTTAATTATTTTTCTTTTAATCAAAGTGTAAGTTATAGTTTGATAAAGTTTGTTAATGTCAACGCAGAATGGCTCAGCTCACTTGTCATAGTCTGGGCAAGTTGAATAGGTTTCATGGTACTACTTTATCTAGGCACATTCTGAATTGCTTTAGGTCTCTTTACCATAAGCTTTAGTTTATACACAAGAATAATGCATGAATCCATACCTGCAACCAGGCCACAAGTGAGGGAACAAACATGAGGGTTGCAAGAAGATGCAGCATTAGCATGCCATGCCGGTAATTGAAGATCTCTAATTGGGTCTCACCAAAGCTTTTTGCGGAGTTTGGGCTTTCGGTGGAGTTCTCGCCTAGAGGAAGAAGTGGGTCAAACCCACCACTGGATTTGAATTTGAACAGCTCAGCCACATCACCATCCTTAGTTTTTGAATCAAACAACTCCTTTCTCTGTGCATGGCTGCGAAATGAAGCCGCCAAAAAACTGTTACAAAAACCGGGAGTCATGCTTAGGATCACCACGGTTACAACTGCAATAAATGTCACATAATCATGAAGCTTAAAATATTAAATATCAATAGATTGGTGGTGATGTGTAAAAATGAATAGTATGAAAAAACATGATTTATATTTACTATATTAGAAATAAGAAAGAGTTGCGTTAAATGAAACTCAAACAGTGATAAGTTTAAGAAAAATGTAGTGGCATCAGTTTGGGGATTCAGGATGCTAGCACGAGTCCTTGTGTCATTTCATATATATGGCCTGCCCATTGCATCAATCGGGACAGTTTTAGTCAAGTGGATTTCCTCTTGGTTGGGAGAAGCCCCCAAAACCAAATTGAACTGCTATCATAACAATTCATTCAACACTCAAAAGCAACAGTAAAAGATGCAGTTGCACCAACTATACTGTCATGGGGAAGGAGCCAGGTTGGCGGTGTGGAAGATTTTACCGGGCGTCATAGCTTGGTCTATATGGAAGGAGAGGAATAGGAGAGTTTTCAAGAACTCTTCCTCCTCTATCCCCCGTATTTGTAATAGAACCAGGGCGTTGGCTGTAGAGTGGGTTTCTACAAAGCAGCAATGGGTAAGCTTAGGCAGGATGTTGGCCTGAGTTTGATTTGTTGGTGGGGGTTTCTTTTTGGGGGTTAGCTCGGTGTACTCTGTTTTCTTTTTGCATTTTGCAGTGATTCACGACATCATGAACCATGCGCTCTATTCCTTTTTGTAATTGTGTAGCTCTATTTTCTCTATATATTTGCTTGGTTTATTGATCAAAAAAAATTATTCTGGTCTTTATTTCAGTAGGTAGGCCATGATCAAAACAGACACCTTTTGGACCTTTGTATCATCATCTCTATATATCTGAATCCAATACCATTCAACCAAAAGAAACAATAGAAGAGACAGTTACACCAAATATACTATCATGAGGGAGGGACAAATCAGTCAACTGTTCTGGTGTTTACTTCTATAGGTAGGCCATGATCAAAACTAACACCTGTCCGATCTTCAGATCATCAAAACCAGTGTCCTGAATCCAAGGCCATGTTAGAGCACCGCAATAGTCATTCCAGTACACCAACAGATGGATAATAAATAAGGACTTCAGTTGCAGAAAAAGGTCTTAATGTGTGGTGGACAGAGAAGCCTTGTGTCGTTCGATATTATACACATTAGACATGATCCCCAAGAGGAGGCTCACCAATTTAACCATCCAGACTGAACATAGCAGAGCCACATATATAGTATGTCATAAAGAACATAATACCTTTATGTCCACTAACAGATAGTCTAGCCATTCCCAGAATAATTGCATGATGCATGATAGTCATTCATATTCAAATGGGAATATACTTAAACCACCACAAACATACCTGCAGAGAGCATCATGACAGCATAAAGCATGATACAGGAGCAGTATGAACAGACCCAGCGCTGGATGAACAAAGCACACCAAGGTAATTGCAATCAGTGCTGTAACAAGAGTCGGATTGCCTCTGAGAATCCTTATTGCCTGTTTCATGAATTAATCATATTAGACTGGACAAGTTCAAGCTCCAATGGTGTGGATTTATATATATATATATATATTGGTGACAATGGACAATATATGAAAAGAGCAAAAGTTTGCTCCTCGTCTACCCTTTCTTGCCAAGTGTCCTTTTTAACAGTGGTTAGCTCTCTTTAACTGAAACCAAGGTTAGAAATATAAACCCTAAGGGTTAGTGAATCTTAACCACAGTTAAAGGGAGTTTTAAAAAATGGGACATGTGGCGAGAAAAGAGGGGACGAAATGCCCTCCTCACGGCACCCAACAAGGAGGGGATTATTTTCCATATGAAATAGGAAACATCTGGGGACAACTAGTCAAATTTTCAACTGCAAGATGGGCAAATATACAAGTTTCTAGCAATCCCGCTCTCTCCAATAATGCATTATAATCTAAGATACTACGTATGCACCTGTCTCCTAGATAAAAGTTTACCTTCAATGAAAAGAAACTGGAGAAAAGATTAAGGAACCGATGGAGAAATATAAAACAAAAATTTTCTTCGCACACTTGCCACCTGCAAAATATTATCGAATGTCCTTCAGCTGATAAAAAGGGTACTTCACTTTCCATTCACCTAGTGGCTGAAATATCCAAAGATATCAGAGAAAAAAAAAATGGTAAAGGAAAATCTCTATAGATCAGATGGATATATTCACCTAAGATATCCCCTAAGTAGGGCAATGGTGCGAGTCAAGGCCCCCCTCTGCACAACATCTAGGGGAGAGGCGTGAAGAACATTCAAAACCACCCCCTACCCCAAGGATGTAAGGTTTCAATCTCCTTGTCAATGATGTAAAGTTAGCTTGATATTGACAAGGTAGTTTAGCATTTTACTTGGGTCCAACAAAATATTTCCTTAGCGTTTACCAGGAAAACCAAGATATTTGATTTCATTGCATCGAAAAATCATGAGAAGATTGTAGGATAATTGAAAGCCACGAAGGACTTCCATCAATTGTTTGAAGGAGACTCAGAGACATATGATATCCTCCTCCAACAACAATATTTAATCATATAAAAATTGAAATAGCACAACTGAAAGAAAGATCCTACTAACCTTGTCCTGATGAAAACATGTAAAACAGCAGCCACATAGAAGATCAGTTGGGAGATTAAAATCAGAATGATCATAGACCCATTTGCAAATGAATAGCTAATTATAGAGACAATGATGAAGCTGGCAAATGGGGGAAATGGTTGTGATGCAAGCGAGGAAAAGACCAAGGAAATTAAAATGGGTACAATGGCTAGGAGCAGAAAGGTCAGTGGCACTCTCAAATTGGATTCCACAGCCGCCAGCATGGAAGGTAGAGGCAGATCAAGTTCCCAAGCACGAGCTTGCCTCATCAAAGCAAAAAAGATTACAGCTATGGAGAAACCAATTATCTGCATAAAAGCAAATTCATAGCATTAAAAATTAAATACAACTTGACCTATATGAAAGTTCAAGCATCGCAACATCTGGACTAATCAATCAAACTACAAAATGCTTACAAACTGTAAAAATAAATAGTCAACCAGAAATGTGTAGCATCGAAGACATTTACAATAGTATTTGAACACATATTTGCTTGTGATATGCACAAATCCGCATTTGCAAACATGTAATCTTTACATGTGTTATAAGTTTTGCTAGATGAATGGATCACATGGAGATTCATGTTATGCGTTCATGCATAAGGTCACCTTGGAGTTCAGGACCTAGTTTAATAATGTGAGTTGCACAGCAGGTGGTCAAGTGTCCTTGGAGAACTCAGGCATGCTCAAATGCAATGTAAGGTAATCAATAAAAAGTGAGATGGGTTGTTAGATTTCCCCTTCCATTTTTTTAATTGGATTTCCTATAATGTATGTTGGCTGTTTCTCACTATCTCAGGGGGAAAAAAATCAGAATATAGTCTGCAGTAACTAAAGATGTTGACATAGAATTTGCAGGTTAGTTTGAAGTAACTATATGTCTAAGCAAACACTGGAGTTGATTTGATGAGATTAAGTATTGTTTTGAGGGGAAGAGTTTTTGGTTTGTTTTGGGGTTTGTTAACGTAAATAATGCAGGTAACGGATGATAAGATACTCTATTGTGCTACGAGTTGTTATATTACATTGTTGAGATCGAATCATCACATTTACACTTGATATTCATTATATCCTGCTTTTGTTTGAATATTATGGCCAGATCTTGCTATCCACAAGTTATTTGCCACTCATGTGGATCTGTATCAAACAATCTATTCGTTTTGTTTCCATGTGGCATTTTACAGCTGTGTTTTGTCACTGTTTTCCAAGCTAACATAAAGGCCGCATGTTTTTCCTATTCTGCTGTTTTCTATTTGCAGTATTGATGTATTCAATCTGACAGTATTCACTATTTTCAGTCAATATAGCTCATGTATGTAGATGTCCTGTTAAAACAAATGATATCGAAAAATATCTTCTTACACACACAAACCAGCTGACTACGGGAAGGTTTGAGAGCTTTATAAAAAGGACAATGCTAAGGAGCATGCAAACCCTAGCCTGCACTTGGTGCAAACGCTCCTTAATCCCGCCTCATCAGCATAGAAAACGCTGACATAGCGGGTATAAGGAGCATGCGCACCAGTGAGGGCTAGGGTTTGTGCGCTCTTTAGCATGATCCTTACAAAAATTAACCTCATATCTGTTTTCTTCTGGCCATATCATCAAGTCTATGCTTAACATCATCCATCTTAATGGAAATTGCAGCCAGATGGCATGATACTGAAATATATAGAAATAGAAGGTGTCACAATAGTTTGAGAGCAATTTATGTTTTCTCCTTGCATCTTGTGAAAGTTGTGATTATTGAGTAGGGCAGACTTTTTGGTTTCATAAGTGAAATCATACTTTTCCCTGATGTGTTTTCTACATCTGCACCACATAACTGCACCACATAACTGAGGAAGACAATAGGGTTTGTCAATATTACTGCATAAGAAAATTTTTGCTTAGTATCTAGAAAGAGTCTTGCAAAACCCCAGCTTCCCACCCCAAAAAGAAATGTTGCAAATTTCCATGTGTATCTGGGAGTGGTTCAAACATTACTAGTTCAAGAGTAAACAAGGACGGATAATATGATCAACAGAAGTAGATTACAGATCACAAGGAAATGAAACTCAGTTACGGATACTTATTTGACACGTTTTCATCTATTTTAGGGAGATTCAGATATGAAGGAACACTAGACATATGCATCAATTCATTCAAGCAAAAAATGCAACTTTTTTTTCCATCTTTTTGTCTATATTTCCCCTTTCTCATCTCAGACACGAGCACAGTCTCTACCAGTGAGTGCTATGGAATGAATGTATATGTTTTTAAGTCTCACATGACAATTAATAATGAAAAAGCAGATGCAGTATCCACATAAGGGCTGTTATAATTTATCACCCCTGAACAGGACAAAATGCATGCAATCTCTTTCCTTTTTCTATTTTTCCCCTTTCCTCATCTAAGCCATGAGTGGTCTCTACCAGTGAATGCTTATGAAATGAAAAAATTCACTTTTAAGTCTCACAGGACAAAATTAATGCTGAACAAGAAGATGCAATATCCGCACAAGAGCTGATGTAACTTATCACCTGTGAACAGTATAAAAGCAAAAATCTGCTGGCAGCAGAAATGACAGAGACCGCCGCACTGATCTCATATGAACAATGTGGATCTACCTGGAGGAGGGTGCAGATGTCAAAGCCTTTTAACTAGTCAAGATGAGAAATCAAATACAGAAGAAAATTTTGAGTCCCTATTGATCAATGCAAATACTGTTTTGCAATTAATGACCAGTAAGTTCTGCAAATGGGGCTAACTTTATACCAGTAACATAACGGTGGTCTTCTCAGATCCTTGAGTTGAACCCCAAAGTGCTGGTGAAGAATCCACCATGATTGTCTCAGAAAACAATTCGGAATAATGTGAAGACCTGATGTAGTATCCCAAGCAACTCCTACAAGGGGGGAAACAACGCAGCTTGCAAAGCCCTGCATTCCAGAAAAGAGAACTTTGAAAAGCATGATACAATCTTGAGCAAACTACAAAAGAAAACCAATTGTTGCTGATAGTGAAGTCCTTAACAAATGGTTACTCAACTTTTCAGAAGTAAATTGATTATCAAAATTGCAAAAACAATGCATCAGTCCTCAAACAGAATAATATATAAGATCATAAATGTCGTGGGAGATTGGACAGACTCTCAGTTGTTTCGCAGTATACAATTTCCAAAAGTCATGTCCTTAAGAATTATATGCAGTCAAATTACGAGTGAATGGTATGAGTGACATTCCCCTGGTGTCTAATGCTCAGGTAAAAGGATCATTAAAGAGTTAGGAAGCAGAATTTTTTTGACGCAACAGATGAGCATTACATAGTTGGTGATGGAAATGTCATCTATTTCTGGATGAATATTTAATGGTGGGCCACTGTTTAGAAGATTTCCACCACTGTTTAGTAGATTTCCAAAATGTGTTAGCTTCAGATAGAAAAGGTTACTGAAGTCAGGATAGTAGCTTGAGTTTCTGAACCCTAAGCGCTTCTCTCTCATGTTTACAATTATCACACCGTGCAAGTAGTGTTGCAACATATATCAGACCTTGTAATCAATATGTTTACAATTATTATTTTAAAAAAGAATTGTGTTGTCATGCCACCCATGCGCGGACTGGTTACGTACATTGTCTCCCCCATTTGTGTTTCAACCTGTTGTGTGATGGTTTGTCATTGGATTAATATCCGATAATGGACAAACAACCTCTTGGGCAATAGTTGGACCTACTTGCGTTTAAAAATAAAAATCGATAAAAATAAATACTCTTTGGAAAGTACTTTTTGCAAGGAAGCTGGGAAAAAATACAGAAAAATACTCAGCTATTTATGTCATATGTGCATAAATTAATATATATATATATATAATTACACTACATATAATTTAATCTTTTTATCACCTAGGGAGCGCCTTGCCTAGTCAGGCCTAATTGCCTAAGCATCACCTAGATGCCTTGAATACCTTGTTATTTATATATATATATATATAATGTCTGTCAATCTCTCCAAACCTAAGGTTTTTTTCAAAAAAAGTTCAAATTAAACACTATCAGGGAATTGTGGCAACTACATCATACAGAAAGACACAGACATTAAGGCAATGTTTGTTACTTCATTTACGAATTTCAAATTGTTTTGCTCTGTAATAAATAGAGGACATTATAAAGTGTTTGACACCAACTTTACTTCTAGAGAGTTTAAATAACATGTAATTATGTATCTGCATCCTAAAGGTACGCTATAGCAACCTTTTAATATTCCAGCGTTGTGAAAACCAACTCAAGATTGATTTCCACTAGCAACACCATATGGGGAGGATCCTTCGATGTAAAACTCAAAACTCGTAGAATACCCACAAGCTTGGCCTTAAAAACTTCCCAGCATCACATCTTCAGATTGAAACACTTCATCCTATGGAAATTCCTTCCTTTCCCGCTCTGATTCCAAGTTGAATATCAAATCGCAATATAATAGAAGCAAAGCAGATGAAAGACAGAGAAGAAAAAAAACAAAGAGAGGTATTAGTGAGAATAAACGTGATCAACTACTCTACCGGTTCACCACTTATGTCTTATTTTCAAATAAATAGAATTAGCATCTGCATTCTAACCAAGGTTGTTAAATCGTAATCGAATCGTAAAATCGTTTTAGGACTGATTCGATTTAAATCGGGATTCAAATCATAAATCTTAAGATTCAATCCATTTTTTAAATAATTGTTTAAAACTTACAAAAAATTACTTAATAAATCAGAAAAATAGAATAATCTATTATCCAAAAGATTTCATTCATATCTATTGATAAAAGAAGGTAATGAATATTTCATTGCATACACTATAAAAAACGTGAATGATCTCCATAAAATAGGAAAAAAAACAATATCATTAAAGATAAATCAACAAAAGTAAACTCAAATAATTATGTTGTATGAGATCAAGTATCAAAAGACTTGTACAATTAAAAAGACTAATAAAATAAACTATAAAGTTTTCCCAAAATCCAACTCCATCATCTTTCTCCTTCCTTCTTTCTTCTCATTTTTTTTTCCTCGTTTCACAGCAACAGAGAGACAACCCAAATAGGGGTTTGGCATGTCCGCAATAGGGTTTTCCTGTTTCTTCTCTCTACATAAAAACCATAAAGTACCTTTAGAAAATCAAAATAATAAAAAATATTTTTTAAGTATTGGTATATAAAAGGGGTTTTGTGCTCGAATCGTATGAATTGTATGAATCGTATGATTTGAATTGCAAATCGTAACATGAATCGCAAATCGTAATAGAGTTTTCACCTCTAATTTGAATTGTTTTGCTTGGGATTCGAATCGAAACATGGGATTTGAATCGTAAATCACAAGGATTTAACAACCATGGTTCTAACTATGATATGAGGCTCACACACAACCAACAATACAAAAAAAAGTATAAAGACATAATCCAATGGGCTTATTTCAGAGACCCAACAAATAAATAGTTTGTTTTTAGCTTATATTTGTATTATAATAAGTTTTATGCAAGATATCCAAGTTTTTCCTTGCGTATATCTTAATCTTTTCCGACGTATCCCCAATGCATATCCAAAAATCACCCTACCGATACTCATACCAATACCAATACTTTAAACCCAGGCGAGAGACAATGTGTATCATATTCAGCTTCCTGACTATGGCTGTCAGTGGTCTACGTTGGAGTCTCTCCAATCCCAGCCCTCACGTGTAAGGATCCGGCCCAAGCCCTTGAAGGCTTGAACGATTTGAATTGCCTAGGCCCAATGTCACACCCCAAATTTTGATGGTAAGCTTTGAATATATACTAGTAGGGTATCTAGTATAATCCTAGGGAGAATTGTGTAGAAGCTTCTCTATAAACTTCTTAGAGAGGAGGTGGGAAGCTTCCTAGGGAATAATTCTAGAATAGTCCTATAGAGGAGGTGATAGGAGTTCTAGAGAAATCCTTCAAAGGAGGTAGGAATGTTCTAGGGTCTAGAACCTTCCCATGAGAGCTATAAAAGGGGAATGACCCCCTCATTTGCAGATCATCCAAGGAATCATCAAGCCAAATTCCACCAAGTGGTGGGGGGGGCCCCTCTTGAGATAATAAGAATTGTAAACTTTATTCCAAAGTGTGTTCCTACTTCTCGCCCTATAAGTTGGAGGGTAAGGCTTGACTCGCTAGGACGGAGATCTAGTATGAGTGTCACCGGTCAAGGTGGAGGAAATAACTAAATTTTGGGGACGTCTGACAAGTGTATATCAGGAAGCGGGGTTATGAGGGGTCATAATCGTGTGAGGATTGAGGCGAAGGCCAACATATTAAGGATTGTGGTGGTGGACCAACTGGTGCAATGGAAGGCAACGAATGCTTATCAACCTGGGGAGGCGGAGACGAGACAGGGTGGAGCTAGCGGGAGTCCAGGGGATGCTTAAAATGCCATGGGGACCCGACGTGCCAGGTAGTGCGTGCTTGTCGTGGCAAGCCAAGGGAACGCGTTGGGGAGCTAGGTTCAAGCATGACGGGACTCGAGAGGGGAACGAGCAACCCGGAATGGGGAGATGCTGAGACACCAGGGGAATGAGATGCCGTGAATCAACGGGCAACAGAAGGAGGGAACACATCAAGGAGTGGGATGGAGAGAGAGAGAGACGACGGGGCGACTGGGGATGAGATGGGTTGCGGCATTGAGAATACGGAGCGTATTAGGAACCTGGGGGTGGAGCATTCGGACGCAAAGGAAGGGAAGAGAACCCGAACGGGGAGATGCCGAACACATAGGAATAACGATGTCGCAAACCCCCCC
>JABCRI010000144.1:0-29598 GCA_015143295.1 Tetracentron sinense
ACAAATCCTAAACCCTAAGACCCTATAACCCTAAAACCAAACCACAATTTTTACCCTAAAACCATAAACCCAAACCACTAAACAGTGTCAAAAACCTAAACCACTAAACCCGAAACACTAAACCCGAAAACCCGAAACCATAACCCTAAAACCCTTTAAAACCTCTAATGACCCTCGATAAACCCTAAACCCTAAACCCTAAACCCTAAACCCTAAACCCTAAACCCTAAACCCTAAACCCTAAACCCTAAACCCTAAACCAGGCCTAAACCCTAAACCCTAAACCTAACCTAAACCCTAAACCCTAAACCCTAAAACCTAAACCTAAACCATAACCCTAACCTAACCCTAAACCCTAAACCCTAAACCCTTAGACCCGACTAAACCTAAGCCTAAATCCCTATAACCCTCACACCCTAAACCCTAACCCTAAAACCTAACCCCTGTAACCCTAAACCATAAACCTAAACCCTAGTAACCTCTAAACCACTAAGACCCTAACCTAAACCCTAAACCCTAAACCCTAAACACCTAGACGGAAGTAACCCAGAAAACACACGACGCCGAGAACACGAACCCGAACGACCCAGTAACCCCGTAAAACCTAAACCTCTAAACCCGGAAACCCGAAACACCGCAACCCGAAACCCGAAACCCGGGAAACCCGGGAAACCCGATTCACCCGATTGTTTACCTCACTTTGAAACCGAAAACACGAAAACCCGAAAACCCTAACCCTAACCCTAAACCCTAATCCTAAACCCTTAAACCTAAACCCTAATCCCTAAACCCGAAACCAGAACCCCGAACCCCGAACCTGTTTATAGTGAACCCGAAATCCCGAAACCCGAAACCCCTAAAACCCCACCCCGAACCCCAACCCTAAAACCCCTAAACCCTAAAACCCTAAACCCTAAACCCAAATTTCGAAGCTTTCAAAAAGCTATACAGTATAGGGTCAGTTTTTATAAAATCCCTTTCTGAAGTATATAAGATACAGCCATTTATCTCCGTCGATGAAATTGAGTTGAATTAATGCAAAAAGGGTGAAACGAGGACCTAAAACTTCCGTTCGGACGTAGTGCGGGGACTGTAGCTCCAAAAAATTATTGCCACCATTACATTGGAATGTCCTCACGAGCTCTACAGTTCCAAAAAATAGTTTGGTCAATTCGCACTACGAAAATTTGAGAAAAAGTGGTCTCTTTTTCGGGACAACGAAAATGCGAAAGGGAGTACCCTAACTTATAACCGGCATAACTCGGTGACTGCAACTCGAAATATTACTTGCAAGCCCAACTTTTGAAGCTTTCGAAAAGCTCTATGTCTTAGGCTCAAAGTTTGCACAAATCGCTTTCCGGAAGTATATGATGCAGCCATTTTATCTCCGTCGATGAAATTGAGTTCAAATATAGCAAAACGGGCGAAACGAGGACCTAAATTTCCGTTTCACGTAGCCCGGCGACCGTAGCTCCAAAAAATTATTTCCACCCAAACATTGGAATGTCCTCACGTGCTCTACAGTTTCAAAAAATTGTTTGCTCAATTCGCACTACGAAAATCTGAGAAAAAGTGGTTTCTTTTTCGGGACGACGAAAATACGAAAGGGAGTACCCTAATTATATCCGGCATACCTCCGTGACCGCAACTCGAAATATTACTTGCAAACCCAACTTTTGAAGCTATCGAAAAGCTCTACGTCTTAGGCTTAGAGTTTGCACAAATTGCATTCCGGAAGTATAAGACGCATCCATTTTATCTCCATCGATGAAACTGAGTTCAAATATAGCAAAACGGGTGAAACGAGGACCTAAACTGCCGTTGGACGTAGCGCGGTGACCGTAGCTCCAAAAAATGATGCCACCCATACATTGGAATGTCCTCACGAGCTCTACAGTTCCAAAAAATTGTCTTCTCAATTCGCACTACGAAAATGTGAGAAAAAGTGGTTTCTTTTTCTGGATGATGAAAATACGAAAACGAGTAACCTAACTTATAACAGGCATAACACCGCAACCGCAACTCGAATTAGTACTCGCAACCCCAAATTTCGAAGCTTTCAAAAAGCTCTACGTCATAGGGTCAGATTTTTATCAAATCGCTTTCTGGAAGTATAAGATACAGCCATTTTATCTCCGTCGATGAAATTGAGTTGAATTAATGCAAAAAGGGTGAAACGAGGACCTAAACTTCCGTCGGACGTAGTGCGGTGACTGTAGCTCCAAAAAATTATTGCCACCATTACATTGGAATGTCCTCACGAGCTCTACAGTTCCAAAAAATAGTTTGGTCAATTCGCACTACGAAAATTTGAGAATAAGTGGTCTCTTTTTCGGGACAACGAAAATGCGAAAGGGAGTACCCTAACTTATAACCGGCATAACTCGGTGACCGCAACTCGAAATATTACTTGCAAGCCCAACTTTTGAAGCTTTCGAAAAGCTCTATGACTTAGGCTCAGAGTTTGCACAAATCGCTTTCCGGAAGTATATGATGCAGCCATTTTATCTCCGTCGATGAAATTGAGTTCAAATATAGCAAAACGGGTGAAACGAGGACCTAAATTTCCGTTTCACGTAGCCCGGCGACCGTAGCTCCAAAAAATTATTGCCACCCTAACATTGGAATGTCCTCACGTGCTCTACAGTTTCAAAAAATTGTTTGCTCAATTCGCACTACGAAAATCTGAGAAAAAGTGGTTTCTTTTTCGGGACGACGAAAATACGAAAGGGAGTACCCAAACTTATATCCGGCATACCTCCGTGACCGCAACTCGAAATATTACTTGCAAACCCAACTTTTGAAGCTATCGAAAAGCTCTACGTCTTAGGCTTAGAGTTTGCACAAATTGCATTTCGGAAGTATAAGACGCAGCCATTTTATCTCCATCGATGAAACTGAGTTCAAATATAGCAAAACGGGTGAAACGAGGACCTAAACTGCCGTTGGACGTAGCGCGGTGACCGTAGCTCCAAAAAATGATGCCACCCATACATTGGAATGTCCTCACGAGCTCTACAGTTCCAAAAAATTGTCTTCTCAATTCGCACTACGAAAATGTGAGAAAAAGTGGTTTCTTTTTCTGGATGATGAAAATACGAAAACGAGTACCCTAACTTATAACGGGCATAACACCGCAACCGCAACTCGAATTATTACTCGCAACCCCAAATTTTGAAGCTATCGAAAATCTCTTTGTCATAGGGTCAGATTTTTATCAAATCGCTTTCTGGAAGTATAAGATACAGCCATTTTATCTCCGTCGACGAAATTGAGTTCAAATATTGCAAAAAGGGTGAAACGAGGACCTAAAATTCCGTCGGACGTAGTGTGGTAACCGTAGCTCCAAAAAATTATTGCCACCCATACATTGGAATGTCCTCACGAGGTCTACAGTTTCAAAAAATTGTTTGCCCAATTCGCACTACGAAAATTTGAGAAAAAGTGTTCTCTTTTTCGGGACGACGAAAATACGAAAGGGAGTACCCTAAATTATAACCGGCATAACTCCGTGACCGCAACTCGAAATATTACGTGCAAGCCCAACTTTCGAAGCTATCGAAAAGCTCTATGTCTTAGGCTCAGAGTTTGCACAAATTGCTTTCCGGAAGTGTAAGATGCAGCCATTTTATCTCCGTCGATGGAATTGAGTTTAAATATGGCAAAACGGGTGAAACGATGAAAAACTTCCGTTGGACATAGCCCGGTGACCGTAGCTCCAAACAATTATTGCCACCCATACATTGGAATGTCCTCAAGCGCTCTAAAGTTCCAAAAACTGGTTTGCTCAATTCGCACTACAAAAATTTGAGAAAAAGTGGTCTCTTTTTTGGGACGATGAAAATACGAAAGGGAGTACCCTAACTTATAACGGGCATAACTCCGCGATCGCAACTCGAAATATTACTTGCAAGCCCAAATTTCAACGCTATCGAAAAGCTCTACTTCATAGGCTCAAATTTTGATCAAATCACTTTCTAGAAGTATAAGATACAGCCTTTTTATCTCCGTCGACGAAATTGAGTTCAAATATTACAAAACGGGTGAAACGAAGACCTAAACTTCATTCGGACGTACCACGGTGACCGTAGCTCCAAAAAATTATTGCCACCCATATATTGGAACATCTTGACAGGCTCCACAGTTCCAAAAAATAGTTTCCTCAACTCGCACTACGAAAATGTGAGAAAAAGTGGTTTCTTTTTCTGTACGATGAAAATACGAAAAGGAGTTCCCTAACTTATAACGGGCATAACACCGTAACCGCAACTCGAAATATTACTTGCAAGCCCAACTTTCGAAGCTATCGAAAAGCTCTACATCTTAGGCTCAGAGGTTGCACAAATCGCTTTCCGGAAGTATAAGATGCAGCCATTTTATCTCCGTCGATGAAATTGAGTTCAAATATAGCAAAACGGGTGAAACGAGGACCTAAACTTCCGTTGGACGTAGCGCGGCGACCATAGCTCCAAAAAATTATTGCCACCCATACATTGGAATGTCCTCAGGAGCTCTAAAGTTCCAAAAAATTGTTTGCTCAACTCGCACTACGAAAATGTGAGAAAAAGTGGTTTCTTTTTCTGGACGATGAAAATACGAAAAGGAGTATCCTAACTTATAACGGGCATAACACCGAGACCGCAACTCGAAATATTACTTGCAATCCCAAATTTCGAAGCTTTCGAAAATCTCTACGCATAGGGTCAGATTTTTATCAAATCACTTTCTGGAAGTATAAGATACAGCCATTTTATCTCCGTCGACGAAATTGAGTTCAAATAATGCGAAACGGGTGAAACGAGGAACTAAACATCCGTCGGACGTAGTGCGGTGACTGTAGCTCCAAACAATTATTGCCACCCATATATTGGAATGTCCTCACGAACTCTACAGTTCCAAAAAATTGTTTGCCCAATTCGCCCTACGAAAATTTGAGAAAAAGTGGTCTCTTTTTCGGGACAACGAAAATACGACAGCGAGTACCCTAACTTATAACCGGCATAACTCCGTGACCGCAACTCGAAATATTACTCGCAAGCCCAACTTTCGAAGCTTTCGAAAAGCTCTATGTCTTATGCTCAGAGTTTGCACAAATCGCTTTCCGAAAGTATATGATGCAGCCATTTTATCTCCGTCGATGAAATTGAGGTCAAATATAGCAAAACTGGTGAAATGAGGACCTAAACTTCCGTTTCACGTAGCCCGGCGACCGTAGCTCCAAACAATTATTGCCACCCAAACATTGGAATGTCCTCACGAGCTCCACAGTTCCAACAAATTGTTTGCTCAATTCACACTACGGACATGTGAGAAAAAGTGGTTTCTTTTTCGGGACGACGAAAATACGAAAGGGATTACCCTAACTTATAACCGGCATAACTCCGTGACCGCAACTCGAAATATTACTTGCAAGCCCAAATTTCGAAGCTATCGAAAAGCTCTACGTCTTAGGCTTAGAGTTTGCACAAATCGCTTTCTGAAAGTATAAGATGCAGCCATTTTATCCCTGTCGATGAAATTGAGTTCCAATATTGCAAAACGGGTGAAACGAGGACCTAAACTCCCGTTGGACGTAGCGCGGCGACCGTAGCTCCAAAAAATTATTGCCACCCATACATTGGAATGTCCTCACGAGCTCTACAGTTCCAACAAATTGTTTGCTCAATTCGCACTACAAAAATGTGAGAAAAAGTGGTTTTTTTTTCTGGACGATGAAAATACGAAAAGGAGTACCCTAACTTAAAACGGGCTTAAAACCGCGACCGCAACTCGAAATATTAATTGCAACCCCAAATTTTGAAGCTATCGAAAAGCTCTATGTCATAGGGTCAGATTTTTATCAAATCGCTTTCTGGAAGTATAAGATACAGCCATTTTTTATCCGTCGACGAAATAAGTTCAAATATTGAAAAACGGGTGAAACGAGGACCTAAACTTCCGTCGGTCGTAGTGCGGTGACCGTAGCTCCAAAAAATTATTGCCACCCATACATTGGAATGTCCTCACGAGCTCTACAGTTCCAAAAAATTGTTTGCTCAATTCGCACTACGAAAATGTGAGAAAAAGTGGTTTCTTTTTCGGGATGATGAAAATACGAAAAGGAGTACCCTAACTTATAACGGGCATAACTCCACGATTGCAACTCGAAATATTACTCGCAAGCCCAAATTTCAACGCTATCGAAAAGCTCTACTTCATAGGCTCAAATTTTGATCAAATCACTTTCTGGAAGTGTAAGATACAGCCATTTTATCTCCGTCGATGAAATTGAGTTCAAATATTGCAAAACGGGTGAAACGAAGACCTAAACTTCATTCGGACGTACCACGGCGACCGTAGCTCCAAAACATTATTGCCACCCATGCATTGGAACATCTTGACAAGCTCTACAGTTCCAAAAAATAGTTTCCTCAACTCGCACTACGAAAATGTGACAAAAAGTGGTTTCTTTTTCTGTACGATGAAAATACGAAAAGGAGTTCCCTAACTTATAACGGGCATAACACCGCGACCGCAACTCAAAATATTACTTGCAAGCCCAACTTTCGAAGCTATCGAAAAGCTCTACATCTTAGGCTCAGAGGTTGCACAAATCGCTTTCCGGAAGTATAAGATGCAGCCATTTTATCTCCGTCGATGAAATTGAGTTCAAATATAGCAAAACGGGTGAAACGATGACCTAAACTTCCGTTGGAAGTCGCGCGGCGACCGTAGCTCCAAAAAATTATTGCCACCCATACATTGGAATGTCCTCAGGAGCTCTAAAGTTCCAAAAAATTGTTTGCTCAATTCGCACTACGAAAATGTGAGAAAAAGTGATTTCTTTTTCTGGACGATGAAAATACGAAAAGGAGTATCCTAACTTATAAGGGGCATAACACCGCGACCGCAACTCGAAATATTACTTGCAACCCCAAATTTCGAAGCTTTCGAAAATCTCTACGCAAAGGGTCAGATTTTTATCAAATCGCTTTGTGGAAGTATAAGATACAGCCATTTTATGTCCGTCGATGAAATTGAGTTCAAATAATGCAAAACGGGTGAAACGAGGACCTAAACTTCCGTCGGACGTAGTGCGGTGACTGTTGCTCCAAACAATTACTGCCACCCATACATTGGAATGTCCTCACGAGCTCTACAGTTCCAAAAAATTGTTTGCTCAATTCGCCCTACGAAAATTTGAGAAAAAGTGGTCTCTTTTTCGGGACAACGAAAATACGACAGGGAGAACCCTAACTTATAACCGGCATAATTCCGTGACCGCAACTCGAAATATTACTTGCAAGCCCAACTTTCGAAGCTTTCGAAAAGCTCTATGTCGTAGGCTAAGAGTTTGCACAAATCGCTTTCCGAAAGTATATGATGCAGCCATTTTTTCTCCGTCGATGAAATTGAGGTCAAATATAGCAAAACGGGTGAAACGAGGACCTAAACTTCCGTTTCACGTAGCCTGGCGACCGTAGCTCCAAAAAATTATTGCCACCCAAACATTGGAATGTCCTCATGAGCTCTACAGTTCCAAAAAATTGTTTGCACAATTCGCACTACGGACATGTGAGAAAAAGTGGTTTCATTTTCGGGACGACGAAAATACGAAAGTGATTACCCTAACTTATAACCGGCATAACTCCGTGACCGCAACTCGAAATATTACTTGCAAGCCCAAATTTCGAAGCTATCGAAAAGCTCTACGTCTTAGGTTTAGAGTTTGCACAAATCGCTTTCTGAAAGTATAAGATGCAGCCATTTTATCTCCGTCGATGAAATTGAGTTCCAATCTTGCAAAACGGGTGAAACGAGGACCTAAACTCCCGATGGACGTAGCGCGGAGACCGTAGCTCCAAAAAATTATTGCCACCCATACATTGGAATGTCCTCACAAGCTCTACAGTTCCAACAAATTGTTTGCTCAATTCGCACTACAAAAATGTGAGAAAAAGTGGTTTTTTTTTCTGGACGATGAAAATACGAAAAGGAGTACCCTAACTTATAACGGGCTTAACACCGCGACCGCGACTCGAAATATTAATTGCAACCCCAAATTTCGAAGCTATCGAAAAGCTCTACGTCATAGGGTCAGAGTTTTATCAAATCGCTTTCTGGAAGTATAAGATACAGCCATTTTTTCTCCGTCGACGAAATAAGTTCAAATATTGAAAAACGGGTGAAACGAGGACCTAAACTTCCGTCCGACGTAGTGCGGTGACCGTAGCTCCAAAAAATTATTGCCACCCATACATTGGAATGTCCTCACGAGCTCTACAGTTCCAAAAAATTATTTGCTCAATTCGCACTACGAAAATGTGAGAAAAAGTGGTTTCTTTTTCGGGACGATGAAAATACGAAAGGGAGTACGCTAACTTAAAACCGGCATAACTCCGTGACCGCAACTCGAAATATTACTTGCAAGCCCAACTTTTGAAGCTATCGAAAAGCTCTACGTCTTAGGCTCAGAGTTTGCAGAAATTGCTCGACGAAAGTATAAGATGCAGCCATTTTATCTCCGTCGATGAAATTGAGTCCAAATATAGCAAAACGGGTGAAACGAGGACCTAAACTTCCGGTGGACGTAGCGCGGCGACCGTACCACCAAAAAATTTTGCCAACCATACATTGGAATGTCCTCACCAGCTCTACAGTCCCAAAAATTTTTTTGCTCAATTCGCACTACGGACATGTGGGAATAACAAAAGGAGTACCCTAAATTATAACGGGCATAACTCCACGATCGCAACTCGAAATATTACTTGCAAGCCCAAATTTCAACGCTATCGAAAAGCTCTACTTCATAGGCTCAAATTTTGATCAAATCACTTTCTTGAAGTATAAGATACAGCCATTTTATCTCCGTCGACGAAATTGAGTTCAAATATTGCAAAACGGGTGAAACGAAGACCTAAACTTCCATCGGACGTACCACGGCGACCATAGCTCCAAAAAATTATTGCCACCCATACATTGGAACGACTTGACAAGCTCTACAGTTCCAAACAATAGTTTCCTCAATTCACACTACCAAAATGTGAGAAAAAGTGGTTTCTTTTTCTGGACGATGAAAATACGAAAAGGAGTACCATAACTTATAACGGCCATAACACCGCGACCGCCACTCGAAATATTACTTGCAACCCCAAATTTCGAAGCTATTGAAAATCTCTACGTCATAGGGTCAGATTTTTATCAAATCACTTTCTGGAAGTATAAGATACAGACATTTTATCTTCGTCGACGAAATTGAGTTCAAATAAAGCAAAACCGGTGAAACGAGGACCTAAACTTCCGTCGGACGTAGTGCAGTGACCGTACCTCAAAAAAATTATTGCCACCCATACATTGGAATGTCCTCACGAGCTCTACAGTTTCAAAAAAAAATTTGCTCAACTCGCACTACGAAAATCTGAGAAAACGTGGTTTCTTTTTCGGGACGACGAAAATACGAAAGGGAGTACCCTAACTTTTAACCGGCATAACTTCGTGGCCGCAACTCGAAATATTACTTGCAAGCCCCACTTTCGAAGCTATGGAAAACCTCTAAGTCTTAGGCTCAGAGTTTGCACAAATCGCTTTCCGGAAGTACATGATGCAGCCATTTTATCTCCGTCGATTAAATTGAGTTCAAATATAGCAAAACGGGCGAAACGAGGACCTAAACTTCCGTTGGACGGAGCGTGGCGACCGTAGCTCCAAACAATAATTGCCACCCATACATTGGAATGTCCTCACAAGCTCTACAGTTCCAAAAAATTGTTTTCTCAATTCGCACTACGGACATGTGAGAAAAAGTGGTTTCTTTTTCGAGACGATGAAAATACGAAAGGGAGTATCCTAACTTATAACGGGCATAACTCCGCGATCGCAACTCGAAATATTACCTGCAAGCCCAAATTTCCACGCTACCGAAAAGTTCTACTTCATAGGCTCAAATTTTGATAAAATCACTTTCTGGAAGTATAGGATACAGCCATTTTATCTCCGTCGATGAAATTGAGTTCAAATATTGCAAAACAGGTGAAACGAAGACCTAAACATCCATCGGACGTACCGCGGCGACCGTAGCTCCAAAAAATTATTGCCACCCATACATTGGAATGTCCTCACTAGCTCTACAGCTCCAAAAAAAGAATTTCTCAATTCGCACTAGGGACATGTGAGAAAAAGTGGTTTCTTTTTCGGGACGATGAAAATGCGAAAAGGAGTACCCTAACTTATAACGGGCATAACTCCACGATTGCAACTCGAAATATTACTCGGTAGCCCAAATTTCAACGCTATTGAAAAGCTCTACTTCATAGGCTCAAATTTTGATCAAATCACTTTCAAGAAGTATAAGATACAGCCATTTTATCTCCGTCGACGAAATTGAGTTCAAATATTGCAAAACGGGTGAAACGAAGACGTAAACATCCATCGGACGTAACGCGGCAACCGTAGCTCCAAAAAATTATTGCCACCCATACATTGGAACGTCTTGACAAGCTCTACAGTTCCAAAAAATAGTTTTCACAATTCACAGTACGGAAATATGAGAAAAAGTGGTTACTTTTTCGGGACTACGAAAATACGAAAAGGAGTACCCTAACTAATAACGGGCATAACTCCGCGACCGCAACTCGAAATATTACTTGCAAGCCCAAATTTCAAAGCTATCGCAAAGCTCTACATCATAGGGTCAGATTTTGATCAAATCGCTTTCTGGAAGTATAAGATACAGATATTTTATCTCCGTCGATGAAATTGAGTTCAAATATTGCAAAACGGGTGAAACGAGGACCTACATTTCCGTCGAACGTAATGCGACGACCGTAGCTCCAAAAAATTATTGCCACCCATACATTGGAACATCCTCACGAGCTCTACAGTTCTAAAAAATAGTTTGCTCAATTCGCAATACGAAAATATGAGAAAATGTGGTTTCTTTTTCGGGGGTATGAAAATACGAAAAGGAGTACCCTAACTTATAACGGGCATAACACCGCGACCGCAACTCGAAATATTACTTGCAACCCCAAATTTTGAAGTTATCGAAAAGCTCTACGTCATAGGGTCAGATTTTTATCAAATCACTTTCTGGAAGTATAAGATACAGCCATTTTATCTCCGTCGATTAAATTGAGTTCAAATAATGCAAAACGGGTGAAATGAGGACCTAAACTTCCGTCGGACGTAGTGCGGTGATCGTAGCTCCAAAAAATTATTGCCACCTATACATTGGAATGTCCTCATGAGCTCTACATTTCAAAAAATTGTTTGCTCAATTTCGAAATACGGAAATTTCAGAAAAAGTGGTTTCTATTCTGGGACGACGAAAATACGAAAGGGAGTACCCTAACTTATAACCGGCATAACTCCGCGATCGGAATGTCCTAACTTACTTGCAAGCCCAACTTTCGAAGCTATGGAAATGCTCTAAGTCTTAGGCTTAGAGTTTGCACAAATCGCTTTCCGGAAGTACATGATGCAGCCATTTTATCTCTGTCGATGAAATTGAGTTCAAATATAGCAAAACGGGTGAAACGAGGACCTAAACTTCCGTTGGACGTAGCGCGGTGACCGTAGGTCCAAAAAATTATTGGCACCAATAGATTGGAATGTCCTCACAAGTTCTACAGTTCCAAAAAATTATTTTCTCAATTCGCACTACGGACAAGTGAGAATAAGTGGTTTCTTTTTCGGGGCGATGAAAATACGAAAAGGAGTACCCTAACTTATAACGAGCATAACTCCGCGATCGCAACTCGAAATATTACTTGCAAGTCAAAATTTCAACGCTATCGAAAAGCTTTACTTCATAGGCTCAAATTTTGATAAAATCATTTTCTGGAAGTATAAGATACAGCCATTTTATCTCCGTCGATGAAATTGAGTTCAAATATTGCAAAACAGGTGAAACGAGGACCTAAACTTCCATCGGACGTACCTCGGCGACCGTAGCTCCAAAAAATTATTGCCACCCGTACGTTGGAATGTCCTCACTAGCTCTACAGTTCCAAAAAATTGTTTTCTCAATTCGCACTACGGACATGTGAGAAAAAGTGGTTTCTTTTTCGAGACGATGAAAATATGAAAAGGAGTACCCTAACTTATAACGGGCATAACTCCGCGATCGCAACTCGAAATATTACTTGCAAGCCCAAATTTCAACGCTACCGAAAATCTCTACTTCATAGGCTCAAATTTTGATAAAATCACTTTCTGGAAGTATAAGATACAACCATTTGATCTCCGACGACGAAATTGATTTCAAATATTGCAAAACAGGTGAAACGAAGACCTAAACTTCCATCGGACGTACCGCGGCGACCGTAGCTCCAAAAAACTATTGCCACCCATACATTGGAACATCTTGTCGGACGTAGTGCAGTGACCGTAGCTCAAAAAAATTATTGCCACCCATACATTGGAATGTCCTCACGAGCTCTACAGTTTCAAAAATTTTTTTGCTCAACTAGCACTACGAAAATCTGAGAAAACGTGGTTTCTTTTTCGGGACGACGAAAATACGAAAGGGAGTACCCTAACTTTTAACCGGCATAACACCGTGGCCGCAACTCGAAATATTACTTGCAAGCCCCACTTTCGAAGCTATGGAAAAGCTCTAAGTCTTAGGCTCAGAGTTTGCACAAATCGCTTTCCGGAAGTACATGATGCAACCATTTTATCTCTGTCGATGAAATTGAGTTCAAATATAGCAAAACGGGTGAAACGAGGACCTAAACTTCCGTTGGACGTAGCGCGGTGACCGTAGGTCAGAAAATTTATTGGCACCCATAGATTGGAATGTCCTCACAAGCTCTACAGTTCCAAAAAATTATTTTCTCAATTCGCACTACGGACAAGTGAGAAAAAGTGGTTTCTTTTTCGGGACGATGAAAATACGAAAAGGAGTACCCTAACTTATAACGGGCATAACTCCGCGATTGCAACTCGAAATATTACTTGCAAACCCAAATTTCAACGCTATCGAAATGCTCTACTTCATAGGCTCAAATTTTGATCAAATCACTTTCAAGAAGTATAAGATACAGCAATTTTATCTCCGTCGACGAAATTGAGTTCAAATACTGCAAAACGGGTGAAACGAAGACCTAAACTTCCATCGGACGTACCGCGGCGACCGTAGCTCCAAAAAATTATTGCCACCCATACATTGGAACATCATGACAAGCTCTACAGTTCCAAAAAATAATTTTCTCAATTCGCAGTACGGAAATGTGAGAAAAAGTGGTTTCTTTTTCGAGACGAGGAAAATACGACAAGGAGTACCCTAACTTATAACGGGCATAACTCCGCGATCGCAACTCGAAATATTACTTGCAAGCCCAAATTTCAACGCTACTGAAAATCTCTACTTCATAGGCTCAAATGTTGATAAAATCACTTTCTGGAAGTATAAGATACAGCCATTTGATCTCCGATGACGAAATTGATTTCAAATATTGCAAAACAGGTGAAACGAAGACCTAAACTTCCATCGGACGTACCGCGGCGACAGTAGCACCAAAAAACTATTGCCACCCATACATTGGAACATCTTGACAAGCTCTACAGTTCCAAAAAAGAGTTTTCTCAATTCGCAGTACGGAAATGGGAGAAAAAGTGGTTTCTTTTTCGGGACGATGAAAATACGAAAAGGAGTACCCTAACTTATAACGGGCATAACTCCGCGATTGCAACTCGAAATATTACTTGCAAGCCCAAATTTCAACGCTATCGAAAAGCTCTACTTCATAGGCTAAAATTTTGATCAAATCAGTTTATGGAAGTATAAGATACAGCCATTTTATCTCCGTCGAAGAAATTGAGTTCAAATATTGCAAAACGGGTGAAACGAAGACCTAAACTTCCATCGGACGTACCGCGGCGACCGTAGATGCAAAAAATTATTGCCACCCATACATTGGAACATCTTGACAAGCTCTACAGTTCCAAAAAATAATTTTCTCAATTCGCAGTACGGAAATGTGAGAAAAAGTTGTTTCTTTTTCGGGACGACGAAAATATGAAAAGGAGTACCCTAACTAATAACGGGCATAACTCTGCGACCTCAACTCGAAATATTACTTGCAAGCACAAATTTCAAAGCTATCGAAAAGCTCTACGTCATAGGCTCAGATTTTTATCAAATCACTTGATGGAAGTGTAAGATACAGCCATTTTATCTCCGTCGACGAAATTGAGTTCAAATATTGCAAAACAGGTGAAACGAAGACCCAAACTTCCATCGGACGTACCGCGGCGACCGTAGCTCCAAAAAATTATTGCCACCCATACATTGGAACATCTTGACAAGCTCTACAGTTCCAAAAAATAGTTTTCTCAATTCGCAGTACGGAAATGTCAGAAAAAGTAGTTTCTTTTTCGGGACGACGAAAATACGAAAGGGAGTACACTAACTAATAACGGGCATAACTCCGCGACCGCAACTCGAAATATTACTTGCAAGCCCAAATTTCAAAGCTATCGCAAAGCTCTATGTCATAGGGTCAGATTTTGATCAAATCGCTTTCTGGAAGTATAAGATACAGATATTTTATCTCCATCGACGAAATTGAGTTCAAATATTGCAAAACGGGTGAAACGAAGACCTAAACTTCCATCGGACGTACCGCTGCGACCGTAGCTCCAAAAAACTATTGCCACCCATACATTGGAACATCTTGACAAGCTCTACAGTTCCAAAAAATAGTTTTCTCAATTCGCAGTACGGAAATGCAAGAAAAAGTGGTTTCTTTTTCGGGACGATGAAAATACGAAAAGGAGTACCCTAACTTATAACGGGCATAACTCCGCGATTGCAACTCGAAATATTACTTGCAAGCCCAAATTTCAACGCTATCGAAATGCTCTACGTCATAGGGTCAGATTTTTATCAAATCACTTTATGGAAGTATAAGATACAGCCATTTTATCTCCGTCGACGAAATTGAGTTCAAATATTGCAAAACAGGTGAAACGAAGACCTAAACTTCCATCGGACGTACCGCGACGACCATAGCTCCAAAAAATTATTGCCACTAATACATTGGAACATCTTGACAAGCTCGACAGTTCCATAAATAGTTTTCTCAATTCGCAGTACGGAAATGTGAGAAAAAGTGGTTTCTTTTTCGGGACGACGAAAATACGAAAGGGAGTACCCTAACTAATAACGGGCATAACTCCGCGACCGCAACTCGAAATATTACTTGCAAGGCCAAATTTCAAAGCTATCGCAAAGCTCTATGTCATAGGGTCAGAATTTTGAACAAATCGCTTTCTGGAAGTATAAGATACAGATATTTTATCCCCGTCGATGAAATTGAGTTCAAATATTGCCAAACGGGTGAAACGAAGACCTAAACTTCCATCGGACGTACCGCTGCGACCGTAGCTCCAAAAAACTATTGCCACCCATACATTGGAACATCTTGACAAGCTCTACAGTTCCAACAAATAGTTTTCTCAATTCGCAGTACGAAAATGTGAGAAAAAGTGGTTTCTTTTTCGGGACGATGAAAATACGAAAAGGAGTACCCTAACTTATAACGGGCATAACTCCGCGATTGCGACTCGAAATATTACTTGCAAGCCCAAATTTCAACGCTATCGAAATGCTCTACTTCATTGGCTCAAATTTTGATCAAATCACTTTCAAGAAGTATAGGATACAGCCATTTTATCTCCGTCGACGAAATTGAGTTCAAATATTGCAAAACGGGTGAAACGAAGACCTAAACTTCCATCGGACGTACAGCGGCGACCGTAGCTCCAAAAAATTATTGCCACCCATACATTGGAACATCTTGACAAGCTCTACAGTTCCAAAAATAATTTTCTCAATTCGCAGTACGGAAATGTGAGAAAAAGTGGTTTCTTTTTCGGGACGACGAAAATACGAAAAGGAGTACCCTAACTAATAACGGGCATAACTCCGCGACCGCAACTCGAAATATTACTTGCAAGCACAAATTTCAAAGCAATCGCAAAGCTCTATGTCATAGGGTCAGAATTTTGAACAAATCGCTTTCTGGAAGTATAAGATACAGATATTTTATCCCCGTCGATGAAATTGAGTTCAAATATTGCCAAACGGGTGAAACGAAGACCTAAACTTCCATCGGACGTACCGCTGCGACCGTAGCTCCAAAAAACTATTGCCACCCATACATTGGAACATCTTGACAAGCTCTACAGTTCCAACAAATAGTTTTCTCAATTCGCAGTACGAAAATGTGAGAAAAAGTGGTTTCTTTTTCGGGACGATAAAAATACGAAAAGGAGTACCCTAACTTATAACGGGCATAACTCCGCGATTGCGACTCAAAATATTACTTGCAAGCCCAAATTTCAACGCTATCGAAATGCTCTACTTCATTGGCTCAAATTTTGATCAAATCACTTTCAAGAAGTATAGGATACAGCCATTTTATCTCCGTCGACGAAATTGAGTTCAAATATTGCAAAACGGGTGAAACGAAGACCTAAACTTCCATCGGACGTACAGCGGCGACCGTAGCTCCAAAAAATTATTGCCACCCATACATTGGAACATCTTGACAAGCTCTACAGTTCCAAAAATAATTTTCTCAATTCGCAGTACGGAAATGTGAGAAAAAGTGGTTTCTTTTTCGGGACGACGAAAATACGAAAAGGAGTACCCTAACTAATAACGGGCATAACTCCGCGACCGCAACTCGAAATATTACTTGCAAGCACAAATTTCAAAGCAATCGAAAAGTTCTACGTCATAGGGTCAGATTTTTATCAAATCAGTTTATGGAAGTATAAGATACAGCCATTTTATCTCCGTCGACGAAATTGAGTTCAAATAATGGAAAACGGGTGAAGCGAGGACCTAAATTTCCGTCGTACGTAGTGCGGCGACCATTTCTCCAAAAAATTATTGCCACCGATACATTGGACATCCTCACGAGCTCTAAAGTTCAAAAAAATAGTTTGCTCAATTCGCACTACGGAAATGTGAGAAAAAGTGGTTTCTTCTTCGGGGCTATGAAAATAGGAAAAGGAGTACCCTAACTTATAACGGGTATAACACCGCGACCGCAACTCGAAATATTACTTGCAACCAGAAATTTTGAAGCTATCGAAAAGTTCTACGTCATAGGGTCAGATTTTGATCAAATCGCTTTCTAGAAGTATAAGATACAGCCATTTTGTCTCCATCGACGAAATTCAGTTCAAATATTGCAAAACGGGTGAAACGAGGACCTAAACTTCCGTCGGACGTAGTACGGCGACCGTAGCTCCAAAAAATTCTTGCCACCCATACATTTGAACATCCTCACGAGCTCTACAGTTCCAAAAAATAGTTTGCTCAATTCGCACTACGGAAATGTGAGAAAAAGTGGTTTCTTTTTTTGGACGATGAAAATACGAAAAGGAGTACCCTAAATTATAACGGGCATAACACCGCGACCGCAACTCGAAATATTACTAGCAACCCCAAATTTTGAAGCTATCGAAAAGCTCTACGTCATAGGGTCAGATTTTTATCAAATCACTTTATGGAAGTATAAGATACAGCCATTTTATCTCCGTCGATGAAATTGAGTTCAAATAATGGAAAACGGGTGAAACGAGGACCTAAATTTCCGTCGGACGTAGTGCGGCGACCGTAGCTCCAAAAAATTATTGCCACCCATACATTGGAACATCCTCACGATCTCTATAGTTCCAAAAAATAGTTTGCTCAATTCGCACTACGGAAATGTGAGAAAAAGTGGTTTCTTTTTCGGGGCTATGAAAATACGAAAATTAGTACCCAAAATTATAACGGGTATAACACTGCGACCGCAACTCGAAATATAACTTGCAACCCCAAATTTTGAAGCTATCGAAAAGCTCTACGTCATAGGGTCAGATTTTGATAAAATCGCTTTCTGGAAGTATAAGATACAGCCATTTTGTCTCCGTCGATGAAATTGAGTTCAAATATTGCAAAATGGGTGAAACGAGGACCTAAACTTCCGTCGGACGTAGTGCGGTGACCGTAGCTCCAAAAAATTATTGCCTCCCATACACTGGAACGTCCTCATGAACTCTACAGTTCCAAATAATTTTTTGCTCAATTCGCACTACGAAAATGTCACAAAAAGTGGTTTCTTTTTCGGGACGATGAAAATACGAAAAGGAGTACCCTAACTTATAACGGGCATAACTCCGCGATTGCGACTCGAAATATTACTTGCAAGCCCAAATTTCAACGCTATCGAAATGCTCTACTTCATTGGCTCAAATTTTGATCAAATCACTTTCAAGAAGTATAGGATACATCCATTTTATCTCCGTCGACGAAATTGAGTTCAAATATTGCAAAACGGGTGAAACGAAGACCTAAACTTCCATCGGACGTACAGCGGCGACCGTAGCTCCAAAAAATTATTGCCACCCATACATTGGAACATCTTGACAAGCTCTACAGTTCCAAAAATAATTTTCTCAATTCGCAGTACGGAAATGTGAGAAAAAGTGGTTTCTTTTTCGGGACGACGAAAATACGAAAAGGAGTACCCTAACTAATAACGGACATAACTCCGCGACCGCAACTCGAAATATTACTTGCAAGCACAAATTTCAAAGCTATCGCAAAGCTCTATGTCATAGGGTCAGAATTTTGAACCAATTGCTGTCTGGAAGTATAAGATACAGATATTTTATCCCCGTCGATGAAATTGAGTTCAAATATTGCCAAACGGGTGAAACGAAGACCTAAACTTCCATCGGACGTACCGCTGCGACCGTAGCTCCAAAAAACTATTGCCACCCATACATTGGAACATCTTGACAAGCTCTACAGTTCCAACAAATAGTTTTCTCAATTCGCAGTACGAAAATGTGAGAAAAAGTGGTTTCTTTTTCGGGACGATGAAAATATGAAAAGGAGTACCCTAACTTATAACGGGCATAACTCCGCGATTGCGACTCGAAATATTACTTGCAAGCCCAAATTTCAACGCTATCGAAATGCTCTACTTCATTGGCTCAAATTTTGATCAAATCACTTTCAAGAAGTATAGGATACAGCCATTTTATCTCCGTCGACGAAATTGAGTTCAAATATTGCAAAACGGGTGAAACGAAGACCTAAACTTCCATCGGACGTACAGCGGCGACCGTAGCTCCAAAAAATTATTGCCACCCATACATTGGAACATCTTGACAAGCTCTACAGTTCCAAAAATAATTTTCTCAATTCGCAGTACGGAAATGTGAGAAAAAGTGGTTTCTTTTTCGGGACGACGAAAATACGAAAAGGAGTACCCTAACTAATAACGGGCATAACTCCGCGACCGCAACTCGAAATATTACTTGCAAGCACAAATTTCAAAGCAATCGAAAAGTTCTACGTCATAGGGTCAGATTTTTATCAAATCAGTTTATGGAAGTATAAGATACAGCCATTTTATCTCCGTCGACGAAATTGAGTTCAAATAATGGAAAACGGGTGAAGCGAGGACCTAAATTTCCGTCGTACGTAGTGCGGCGACCATTTCTCCAAAAAATTATTGCCACCGATACATTGGACATCCTCACGAGCTCTAAAGTTCAAAAAAATAGTTTGCTCAATTCGCACTACGGAAATGTGAGAAAAAGTGGTTTCTTCTTCGGGGCTATGAAAATACGAAAAGGAGTACCCTAACTTATAACGGGCATAACACCGCAACTGCAACTCGAAATATTACTTGCAACCCCAAATTTTGAAGCTATCGAAAAGCTCTACGTCATGGGGTCAGATTTTTATCAAATCACTTTATGGAAGTATAAGATACAGCCATTTTATCTCCGTCGATGAAATTGAGTTCAAATAATGGAAAACGGGTGAAACGAGGACCTAAATTTCCGTCGAACGTAGTGCGGCGATCGTAGCTCCAAAAAAATATTGCCACCCATACACTGGAATGTCCTCATGAGCTCTACAGTTCCAAAAAATTGTTTGATCAATTCGCGATAGGGAAATGTGAGAAAAAGTGGTTTCTTTTTTTGGACGTTGAAAATACGAAAAGGAGTACCCTAACTTATAACGGGCATAACACCGCGACCGCAACTTGAAATATTACTTGCAACCCCAAATTTTGAAGCTATCGAAAAGCTCTACGTCATAGGCTCAGATTTTGATCAAATCGCTTTCTGGAAGTATAAGATACAGCCATTTTGTCTCCGTCGATGAAATTGAGTTCAAATATTGCAAAACGGGTGAAACGAGGACCTAAACTTCTGTCGGACATAGTGCGGCGACCGTAGCTCCAAAAACTTATTGTCACCCATAAACTGGAATGTCCTCATTTGCTCTACAGTTCCAAAAAATTGTTTGCTCAATTCGCACTACGGAAATGTGAGAAAAAATGGTTTCTTTTTTTGGACGATGAAAATACGAAAAGGAGTACCCTAACTTATAACGGGCATAACACCGCAACCGCAACTCGAAATATTACTTGCAACCCCAAATTTTGAAGCTATCGAAAAGCTCTACGTCATAGGGTCAGATTTTTATCAAATCACTTTATGGAAGTATAAGATACAGCCATTTTATCTCCGTCGATGAAATTGAGTTCAAATAATGGAAAACGGATGAAACGAGGACCTAAATTTCCGTCGGACGTAGTGCGGCCACCGTAGCTCCAAAAAATTATTGCCACCCCTAAATTGGAACATCCTCATGATCTCTATAGTTCCAAAAAATAGTTTGCTCAATTCGCACTACGAAAATGTGAGAAAAAGTGGTTTCTTTTTCGGGGCTATGAAAATACGAAAATTAGTACCCAAAATTATAACGGGTATAACACTGCGACCGCAACTCGAAATATAACTTGCAACCCCAAATTTTGAAGCTATCGAAAAGCTCTACGTCATAGGGTCAGATTTTGATAAAATCGCTTTCTGGAAGTATAAGATACAGCCATTTTGTCTCCGTCGATGAAATTGAGTTCAAATATTGCAAAATGGGTGAAACGAGGACCTAAACTTCCGTCGGACGTAGTGCGGTGACCGTAGCTCCAAAAAATTATTGCCTCCCATACACTGGAACGTCCTCATGAACTCTACAGTTCCAAATAATTTTTTGCTCAATTCGCACTACGAAAATGTCACAAAAAGTGGTTTCTTTTTCGGGACGATGAAAATACGAAAAGGAGTACCCTAACTTATAACGGGCATAACTCCGCGATTGCGACTCAAAATATTACTTGCAAGCCCAAATTTCAACGCTATCGAAATGCTCTACTTCATTGGCTCAAATTTTGATCAAATCACTTTCAAGAAGTATAGGATACATCCATTTTATCTCCGTCGACGAAATTGAGTTCAAATATTACAAAACGGGTGAAACGAAGACCTAAACTTCCATCGGACGTACAGCGGCGACCGTAGCTCCAAAAAATTATTGCCACCCATACATTGGAACATCTTGACAAGCTCTACAGTTCCAAAAATAATTTTCTCAATTCGCAGTACGGAAATGTGAGAAAAAGTGGTTTCTTTTTCGGGACGACGAAAATACGAAAAGGAGTACCCTAACTAATAACGGACATAACTCCGCGACCGCAACTCGAAATATTACTTGCAAGCACAAATTTCAAAGCTATCGCAAAGCTCTATGTCATAGGGTCAGAATTTTGAACAAATTGCTGTCTGGAAGTATAAGATACAGATATTTTATCCCCGTCGATGAAATTGAGTTCAAATATTGCCAAACGGGTGAAACGAAGACCTAAACTTCCATCGGACGTACCGCTGCGACCGTAGCTCCAAAAAACTATTGCCACCCATACATTGGAACATCTTGACAAGCTCTACAGTTCCAACAAATAGTTTTCTCAATTCGCAGTACGAAAATGTGAGAAAAAGTGGTTTCTTTTTCGGGACGATGAAAATACGAAAAGGAGTACCCTAACTTATAACGGGCATAACTCCGCGATTGCGACTCGAAATATTACTTGCAAGCCCAAATTTCAACGCTATCGAAATGCTCTACTTCATTGGCTCAAATTTTGATCAAATCACTTTCAAGAAGTATAGGATACAGCCATTTTATCTCCGTCGACGAAATTGAGTTCAAATATTGCAAAACGGGTGAAACGAAGACCTAAACTTCCATCGGACGTACAACGGCGACCGTAGCTCCAAAAAATTATTGCCACCCATACATTGGAACATCTTGACAAGCTCTACAGTTCCAAAAATAATTTTCTCAATTCGCAGTACGGAAATGTGAGAAAAAGTGGTTTCTTTTTCGGGACGACGAAAATACGAAAAGGAGTACCCTAACTAATAACGGGCATAACTCCGCGACCGCAACTCGAAATATTACTTGCAAGCACAAATTTCAAAGCAATCGAAAAGTTCTACGTCATAGGGTCAGATTTTTATCAAATCAGTTTATGGAAGTATAAGATACAGCCATTTTATCTCCGTCGACGAAATTGAGTTCAAATAATGGAAAACGGGTGAAGCGAGGACCTAAATTTCCGTCGTACGTAGTGCGGCGACCATATCTCCAAAAAATTATTGCCACCGATACATTGGACATCCTCACGAGCTCTAAAGTTCAAAAAAATAGTTTGCTCAATTCGCACTACGGAAATGTGAGAAAAAGTGGTTTCTTCTTCGGGGCTATGAAAATAGGAAAAGGAGTACCCTAACTTATAACGGGTATAACACCGCGACCGCAACTCAAAATATTACTTGCAACCCCAAATTTTGAAGCTATCGAAAAGCTCTACGTCATAGGGTCAGATTTTGATCAAATTGCTTTCTGGAAGTATAAGATACAGCCATTTTGTCTCCGTCGACGAAATTGAGTTCAAATATTGGAAAACGGGTGAAACGAGGACATAAACTTCCGTCGGACGTAGTGAGGCGACCGTAGCTCCAAAAAATTATTGCCACCCATAAACTGGAATGTCCTCATTTGCTCTACAGTTCCAAAAAATTGTTTGCTCAATTCGCACTACGGAAATGTGAGAAAAAGTGGTTTCTTTTTTTGGACGATGAAAATACGAAAAGGAGTACCCTAAATTATAACGGGCATAACACCGCGACCGCAACTCGAAATATTACTAGCAACCCCAAATTTTGAAGCTATCGAAAAGCTCTACGTCATAGGGTCAGATTTTTATCAAATCACTTTATGGAAGTATAAGATACAGCCATTTTATCTCCGTCGATGAAATTGAGTTCAAATAATGGAAAACGGGTGAAACGAGGACCTAAATTTCCGTCGGACGTAGTGCGGCGACCGTAGGTCCAAAAAATTATTGCCACCCATACATTGGAACATCCTCACGATCTCTATAGTTCCAAAAAATAGTTTGCTCAATTCGCACTACGGAAATGTGAGAAAAAGTGGTTTCTTTTTCGGGGCTATGAAAATACGAAAATTAGTACCCTAAATTATAACGGGTATAACACTGCGACCGCAACTCGAAATATAACTTGCAACCCCAAATTTTGAAGCTATCGAAAAGCTCTACGTCATAGGGTCAGATTTTGATAAAATCGCTTTCTGGAAGTATAAGATACAGCCATTTTGTCTCCGTCGATGAAATTGAGTTCAAATATTGCAAAATGGGTGAAACGAGGACCTAAACTTCCGTCGGACGTAGTGCGGTGACCGTAGCTCCAAAAACTTATTGCCTCCCATACACTGGAACGTCCTCATGAACTCTACAGTTCCAAATAATTTTTTGCTCAATTCGCACTACGAAAATGTCACAAAAAGTGGTTTCTTTTTCGGGCCTATAAAAATACGAAAAGGAGTACCCTAGATTATAACGGGCATAACACCGCGACCGCAACTTGAAATATTACTTGCAACCCCAAATTTTGAAGCTATCGAAAAGCTCTACGTCATAGGGTTAGTTTTTATAAAATCGCTTTCTGGAAGTATAAGATACAGCCATTTTGTCTCCATCAACATAATTGAGTTCAAATATTGCAAAACAGGTGAAACGAGGACCTAAACTTCCGTCGGACGTAGTGCGGCGACCGTAGCTCAAAAACATTATTGCAACCGATACATTGGAACATCCTCAGTACGGAAATGTGAGAAAAAGTGGTTTCTTTTTCAGGACGACGAAAATACAAAAAGGAGTACCCTAACTTATAACGGGCATAACACCGCGACCGCAACTCAAAATATTACTTGCAGCCCCAAATTTCAAAGCTATCAAAAAGCTCTACGTCATAGGGTCAGATTTTTATCAAATCATTTTATCGAAGTATAAGATACAGCCATTTTATCTCCGTCGACGAAATTGAGTTCAAATCATGGAAAACGGGTGAAACGAGGACCTAAATTTCCGTCGGACGTAGTGCGGCGACCGTAGCTCCAAACAATTACTGCCACCCATACATTGGAATGTCCTCATGAGCTCCACTGTTCCAAAAAATTGTTTGCTCAATTGGCAATAGGGAAATGTGAGAAAAAGCGGTTTCTTTTTTCGGACGTTTAAAATACGAAAAGGAGTTCCCTAACTTAAAACGGGCATAACACCGCGACCGCAACTCGAAAGATTACTTGCAACCCCAAATTTTGAAGCTATCGAAAAGCTCTACGTCATAGGGTCTGATTTTGAAGAAATCGCTTTCTGGAAGTATAAGATACAGCCATTTTGTCTCCGTCAATGAAATTTAGTTCAAATATTGCAAAACGGGTGAAACGAGGACCTAAACTTCCGTCGGACGTAGTGCGGCGACCGTAGGTCCAAAAAATTATTGCCACCCATACATTGGAACATCCTCACGATCTCTATAGTTCCAAAAAATAGTTTGCTCAATTCGCACTACGGAAATGTGAGAAAAAGTGGTTTCTTTTTCGGGGCTATGAAAATACGAAAATTAGTACCCTAAATTATAACGGGTATAACACTGCGACCGCAACTCGAAATATAACTTGCAACCCCAAATTGCGAAGCTATCGAAAAGCTCTACGTCATAGGGTCAGATTTTGATAAAATCGCTTTCTGGAAGTATAAGATACAGCCATTTTGTCTCCGTCGATGAAATTGAGTTCAAATATTGCAAAATGGGTGAAACGAGGACCTAAACTTCCGTCGGACGTAGTGCGGTGACCGTAGCTCCAAAAACTTATTGCCTCCCATACACTGGAACGTCCTCATGAACTCTACAGTTCCAAATAATTTTTTGCTCAATTCGCACTACGAAAATGTCACAAAAAGTGGTTTCTTTTTCGGGCCTATAAAAATACGAAAAGGAGTACCCTAGATTATAACGGGCATAACACCGCGACCGCAACTTGAAATATTACTTGCAACCCCAAATTTTGAAGCTATCGAAAAGCTCTACGTCATAGGGTTAGATTTTTATAAAATCGCTTTCTGGAAGTATAAGATACAGCCATTTTGTCTCCATCGACGTAATTGAGTTCAAATATTGCAAAACAGGTGAAACGAGGACCTAAACTTCCGTCGGACGTAGTGCGGCGACCGTAGCTCAAAAACATTATTGCAACCGATACATTGGAACATCCTCAGTACGGAAATGTGAGAAAAAGTGGTTTCTTTTTCAGGACGACGAAAATACAAAAAGGAGTACCCTAACTTATAACGGGCATAACACCGCGACCGCAACTCAAAATATTACTTGCAGCCCCAAATTTCAAAGCTATCAAAAAGCTCTACGTCATAGGGTCAGATTTTTATCAAATCATTTTATCGAAGTATAAGATACAGCCATTTTATCTCCGTCGACGAAATTGAGTTCAAATCATGGAAAACGGGTGAAACGAGGACCTAAATTTCCGTCGGACGTAGTGCGGCGACCGTAGCTCCAAACAATTACTGCCACCCATACATTGGAATGTCCTCATGAGCTCCACTGTTCCAAAAAATTGTTTGCTCAATTGGCAATAGGGAAATGTGAGAAAAAGCGGTTTCTTTTTTCGGACGTTTAAAATACGAAAAGGAGTTCCCTAACTTAAAACGGGCATAACACCGCGACCGCAACTCGAAAGATTACTTGCAACCCCAAATTTTGAAGCTATCGAAAAGCTCTACGTCATAGGGTCTGATTTTGAAGAAATCGCTTTCTGGAAGTATAAGATACAGCCATTTTGTCTCCGTCAATGAAATTTAGTTCAAATATTGCAAAACGGGTGAAACGAGGACCTAAACTTCCGTCGGACGTAGTGCGGCGACCGTAGCTCCAAAAAATTAGTGCCACCCATACACTGGAATGTCCTCATGAGCTCTACAGTTCCAAAAAATTGTTTACACAAATTCGCACTACGGAAATGTGAGAAAAAGTGGTTTCTTTTTTTGGACGATGAAAATTCGAAAAGGAGTACCCTAACTTATAACGGGCATAACACCGCGACCGCAACTCGAAATATTACTTGCAACCCCAAATTGCGAAGCTATTGAAAAGCTCTACGTCATAGGGTCAGATTTTTATCAAATCACTTTATGGAAGTACAAGATACAGCCATTTTATCTCCGACGATGAAATTGAGTCCAAATAATGGAAAACGGGGTGAAATGAGGACCTAAATTTCCGTTGAACGTACTGCGGTGACTTTAGCTCCAAAAAATTATTGCCACCCATACATTGGAACATCCTCACGAGCTCTACAGTTCCAAAAAATAGTTTGCTCAATTCGCACTACGGAAATGTGAGAAAAAGTGGTTTCTTTTTTTGGACGATGAAAATACGAAAAGGAGTACCCTAACTTATAACGGGCATAACACCGCAACCGCAACTCAAAATATTACTTGCAACCCCAAATTTTGAAGCTATCGAAAAGCTCTACGTCATAGGCTCAGATTTTGATCAAATCGCTTTCTGGAAGTATAAGATACAGCCATTTTGTCTCCGTCAACGAAATTGAGTTCAAATATTGCAAAACGGGTGAAACGAGGACGTAAACTTCTGTCGGACGTAGTGCGGCGACCGTAGCTCCAAAAAATTATTGCCACCCATAAACTGGAATGTCCTCATTTGCTCTACAGTTCCAAAAAATTGTTTGCTCAATTCGCACTACGGAAATGTGAGAAAAAGTGGTTTCTTTTTTTGGAAGATGAAAATACGAAAAGGAGTACCCTAACTTATAACGGGCATAACACCGCAACTGCAACTCGAAATATTACTTGCAACCCCAAATTTTGAAGCTATCGAAAAGCTCTACGTCATAGGCTCAGATTTTGATCAAATCGCTTTCTGGAAGTATAAGATACAGCCATTTTGTCTCCGTCAACGAAATTGAGTTCAAATATTGCAAAACGGGTGAAACGAGGACGTAAACTTCTGTCGGACGTAGTGCGGCGACCGTAGCTCCAAAAAATTATTGCCACCCATAAACTGGAATGTCCTCATTTGCTCTACAGTTCCAAAAAATTGTTTGCTCAATTCGCACTACGGAAATGTGAGAAAAAGTGGTTTCTTTTTTTGGACGATGAAAATACGAAAAGGAGTACCCTAACTTATAACGGGCATAACACCGCGACCGCAACTCGAAATATTACTTGCAACCCCAAATTTTGAAGCTATCGAAAAGCTCTACGTCATAGGCTCAGATTTTGATCAAATCGCTTTCTGGAAGTATAAGATACAGCCATTTTGTCTCCGTCGATGAAATTGAGTTCAAATATTGCAAAACGGGTGAAACGAGGACCTAAACTTCTGTCGGACATAGTGCGGCGACTGTAGCTCCAAAAACTTATTGTCACCCATAAACTGGAATGTCCTCATTTGCTCTACAGTTCCAAAAAATTGTTTGCTCAATTCGCACTACGGAAATGTGAGAAAAAATGGTTTCTTTTTTTGGACGATGAAAATACGAAAAGGAGTACCCTAACTTATAACGGGCATAACACCGCAACCGCAACTCGAAATATTACTTGCAACCCCAAATTTTGAAGCTATCGAAAAGCTCTACGTCATAGGGTCAGATTTTTATCAAATCACTTTATGGAAGTATAAGATACAGCCATTTTATCTCCGTCGATGAAATTGAGTTCAAATAATGGAAAACGGATGAAACGAGGACCTAAATTTCCGTCGGACGTAGTGCGGCGACCGTAGCTCCAAAAAATTATTGCCACCCCTAAATTGGAACATCCTCATGATCTCTATAGTTCCAAAAAATAGTTTGCTCATTTCGCACTACGGAAATGTGAGAAAAAGTGGTTTCTTTTTCGGGGCTATGAAAATACGAAAATTAGTACCCTAAATTATAACGGGTATAACACTGTGACCGCAACTCGAAATATTACTTGCAACCCCAAATTTTGAAGCTATCGAAAAGCTCTACGTCATAGGGTTAGATTTTGATCAAATCGCTTTCTGGAAGTATAAGATACATCCATTTTGTCTCCGTCGACGAAATTGAGTTAAAATACTGCAAAATGGGTGAAACGAGGACCTAAATTTCCGTCGGACGTAGTGCGGTGACCGTAGCTCCAAAAAATTATAGCCTCCCATACACTGGAACGTCCTCACGAACTCTACAGTTCCAAATAATTTTTTGCTCAATTCGCACTACGAAAATGTCACAAAAAGTGGTTTCTTTTTCGGGCCTATAAAAATACGAAAAGGAGTACCCTCAATTATAACGGGCATAACACCGCGACCGCAACTTGAAATATTACTTGCAACCCCAAATTTTGAAGCTATCGAAAAGCTCTACGTCATAGGGTCTGATTTTTATCAAATCGCTTTCTGGAAGTATAAGATACAGCCATTTTGTCTCCATCGACATAATTGAGTTCAAATATTGCAAAACAGGTGAAACGAGGACCTAAACTTCCGTCGGACGTAGTGCGGCGACCGTAGCTCAAGAAAATTATTGCCACCCATACACTGGAATGTCCTCATCAGCTCTACAGTTCCAAAATATTGTTTGCTCAATTCGCACTACGAAAATGTGAGAAAAAGTGGTTTCTTTTCCGGGGCTATGAAAATACGAAAAGGAGTACCCTAACTTATAACGGGCATAACACCGCGACCGCAACTCGAAATATTACTTGCAACCCCAAATTTCGAAGCTATCAAAAAGCTCTACGTCATAGGTACAGATTTTTATCAAATCACTTTATGGAAGTATAAGATACAGCCATTTTAACTCTATCGATGAAATTGAGTTCAAATAATGGAAAACGGGTGAAACAAGGACCTAAATTTCCGTCGGACGTAGTTCGGCGACTGTAGCTCCAAAAATCTATTGCCACCCATACATTGGAACATCCTCACGATCTCTACAGTTCCAAAAAATAGTTTTCTCAATTCGCACTACGGAAATGTGAGAAAAAGTGGTTTCTTTTCGGGGCTATGAAATACGAAACGGAGTACCCTAAATTATAACGGGCATAACACCGCGACCGCAACTCGAAATATTACTTGCAACCCCAAATTTTGAAGCTATCGAAAAGCTCTACGTCATACGGTCAGATTTTTGTCAAATCGCTTTCTGGAAGTACAAGATACAGCCATTTTGTCTCAAGCGACGACATGAGTTAATATTGCAAAAAGGGTGAAACGAGGACCAAAATTTGTCGGATGGTAGTTGCTGGCGGACCGTAGCTCCAAAAAATGGTGCCACCCATACAATGGAATGTCCGAATGAGCTCTAAAGTTCCAAAAAATTGT
>JABCRI010001414.1:0-28832 GCA_015143295.1 Tetracentron sinense
GCGAATCAACTCGCATCTTCTTGTTGTTTCTTGCACAACTCAGGCCCATGTTTACACGCTCTTGCCCCTCCTTCAGTCCAACATATACTGGTGACCGACAACTCCTGCAATACAAGGCCTCGTAAGGAGCCATTTGATACTGCTTGTAACTGTGATTATATGCCAACTCAGATCAATGGCAAGTGTATCCCCAGTTTCCTTGAAAGTCCAGAACTGCAAGTGCGCCTCATATCTTCTAAGTTTGTATTGTGCGCTCAGACTGTCCGTCGTTTGCGGATGATAACTGTACTCATGTTTAGCTGCGTACCTAAAGCTTCCTTGCAAGCTCCTCCAGAATCGGGAAGTAAATCGCGATCGCCGAATCCCTGACACCATAGATACCGCCACACCATGCAGCTTCACAATCTCCTTGATGTACAACTTGTAAATTTTCCAGGGTTTATGTATCGCTTTGATAGCAAGAAATGAGCCGACTTCGGCAATCGATCACTATCACCCAAACTGCATCATTTCCACTCCTTGTTTTTTGGGACCCCACCACAAAAATCCATCGTAATTGCTCCATTTTCCACTCGGCATCGGCAAGAATTTAACAATCCAGGTGGTTTCTGTGTTCTGCCTTGACTTGCTTACAAACCAGGCATCTAGATACCTACTCTGCAATTTCTCTCTTCATTCCGTTCCCCAGTAGTTTTCTTCATAATCCTGATACATCTTTTTGTACTTCCGGGTGCACCGCAAAACAGATAGATGTGCCCATGAGCAGTCATTCTTCACTCCGGATTTCTAGGCAAACAGATTCCGACCTTATGAAGGAGTGTTCCATCTTCAGATTCTTCAAATCCCCCTTTTTTTCCTTGAATATCCTATCTCTGATAACTTTGAGATCCTCCTATCTTCCAACTGTCTTCTGAATCTTTGTACTAACACGTGGTTGGGCCTGAAGACTAGCCAACTTGGCACTGATACCCTGGACTCCATAAACTCAGATTCACTCTTGAATTCTTCGCTCATCTTCCTCGCTCGCCCTCATCTTGCTATAGATCCAACTGTCTTTCTACTCAGGGCATCAGCACCCCGTTACCCTTACCAGGATGAACTATGATTACATAATCATAATCATTCAAGAATTCCATCCATCTACGCTGTCCGCATATTGAGTTCCTTTTGGCGAGAAAGATACTTTACACTCCCTTTTTGGTGATCACTATAATCACCACTCTCTCCCGACATAATGGCTCCAAATTTTTAGTGCGATACTCCCGCAGGATAATCCAGTCATGCGTAGGGATCATTCCGTTCGTGAATCTGGCGTGTCTTCGAACCATAAGCATGACCTTTGTTTTGCATTAAGACACAACCGAGTCCCTTACTGGAAGCATCGCATACACTCAAATCCCTCCAGTCTGATGGAGTTTGTCAATATTGGAGCGGTTGTTAATCTCTTCTTAAATTCTTGAAAGCTTCGCTCCCGAGATGCCGTACCATTCGAACTTCACATCTTTCTTAGTCAATTCCGTTAATGGACTGCTACTCGAACACCTTCTACAAATCTGCGTTAGTACCCAGCCAATCCCAGAAAACTTCCGAACTTCAGTAACAGTGGATGGCCTTACCCCATCGGTTACCTGCCTTAATCTTGGAAGGATCACCGACTATTCCTTCTTGAGCACAATATGTCAAATAAGAGGCTACTTTCTTCCCATCCAAACTCGCACTTGGAGAACTGCATACAGTGATTATCTCTTAATGTCTGTAGCGTAATCCTCAAGTGCTCAGCGTGCTTCCATGCCTAGGTGAGTACACCAAGATATCATCATAATTACCAACATAAACTGTCAAGTACGGCCTTAAAAGACTATTCTCAACTCCATCACGGCCGCAGGTGCATTTGTCCATCCAAAGTCATCACCAAGAACTCGTAGTGACCATACCTATTTCGGATGCTGTCGCTTTGAAATCTCTTCTTGAGCCCTCAAGTTGGGGATAGCCGGACCGTAAATCATCTGGAAAACACTTGGGCTCCTTGCAACTGCTCAAATAGATCATCGATCCTGGGGGAGAGGATACTTATTTTTGATCGTCGCTTGAATTTAGCAGACGATAATCTATACACAGACGCAGACTCCCGGCTTTCTTTCGGACAAATAACAACCGGTGCTACCCCATGGTGAAACACTAGACGGATCAAGCCCTTATCTAAATAGGTCTTGCAGATTGAATCTTCAGTTCTTGCACTCATCCGAGCCATCCGATACGTGTTTTTAGATATCGAGTCTACACCCGGAGTAACATCGATTGTAAAAATCGATTTCTCTAGTAGGAGGGAGTCCTGGTAATTCATCAGGAAACACATCTCGAAACTCTCTGACCACCGGGGTATTCCCTAAAGTGTCATCTTCATCTTTATCGACCACCACTGCAGCTAAATACCCAGTACAACCCCTTGTCTAGAAGGTGACATGCTTTAATTGCGGATATTAGCTTGGGTGCTTGACCTCGGATAATCCCCTGCATTTCGAACTCTGGGATGTCCGGAATTCGAAATATCACTTTCTTGGCATTACAATCTACCACTGCATGGTAATTAGCCAACCAATCCATCCCTAGGATAACATCATAATCCTTCATGTCTAACACGATCAGATCTACTAACATCCGTACACTATTGACAAGTATGGGACACCTATCATAGACTGTTTTTTGTGCACAGAACTTTCCCTGATGGTGTAGATACAGACATCATGCTTTTGAGTGTATCAGGCTTGTAACTTATGTGTTTAGCAAAACGAGTAGAGACAAACGAATGTGTAGCACCAGTGTCAATCAAAGCATAAGCAGGTACTTGAAATACTAAAAGTTTACCTTCGATGACACCTTCGGTCTGCTGTGCCTCTTCCTGGGTAATTGCAAACACTCTTCCTTTTCCGCCTTCCAACGCTAGTGGTTGAGCCTTAGGGCAATCCTTCTTGAAGTGTCCAGGCTTCCGCACTGGAAGCAAACCTTCACTCTACAGTCCTTGGTCAAATGACCCTGACCACATTTCTCGCACTTAAGCCCCAATCTTCCTGTAGACCCTTGGTTTTTCATGTCCTCGAATTTTCTTTTCCCAGTAAACTGCCGGTTATTCTCCTTTATCCAGGGCTTCCCAACTGTCCCTTTGCCTTTGCCAGCACTAGATTGTGCCAGTTCTTCATGCACTCGCTCTACTCTGAGTGCTCTATCTAATATCTCTGAGAAGGAGGTAAATCGTTGAGCTGCCAATTTCCCTCTGATAGCCGGCTTCAATCCTTCTTCAAATTTCTCAACCCTCCACTGCTCATCCTCGACAAATCTCGCAGCGAACCTCGAGAGTTGATTAAACTTTTGTTCATACTCGCTAACCGACATATTTCCTTGGGTCAGCTGAAGAAACTCCATCTCTTTCCTCTTTTTCATCGACGCTGAAAAATAGCGCTCATAAAACAATTCAGTAAATCTTGCCCAAGTAACAGGCCTCTGATGCGATGGAACTGTCCTTTCCACTGTGGTCCACCAATGTTCCGCTTCTCCTTCAAGTAGAAAGATAGCGAACTCGGGCTTGTCATTTTCTGGCAAAGACATAGCCCTAAAAACTTTCTCCAGACTTCTAATCCAGTTCTCCGCCTTTAGCGGATCAGTCGTGCCCGAAAAGGCTGACGGTCCAAGCCTTTTAAACTTTTCCAATCGGGTCACATTCCCATGCTCTGGCATGGTAGCGATGGGGGTACGACTACTATTCCCATTTCCATTCATATTCTGGGCCTGTTGTTGCTGAATTAGGTTGGCTAGGGCTGTAATAGCCTCGAATGCCCCAGCCAAGGTATTCTCGGGTGCTCGTCGAGGTGGCATGATTCACCTATAATTATAAAGTAACGAACTTTTAATAATAAAATGAAACTGAAATGCACTGAGATTCGATATCCAAAAAGAGACATTTCATTCATTTCATCTTTAATATATACAAAGCAACACTGTACAGTATATAGTACACCAGCGTATACAAAACATCATGTAGCTGTACACATACAAAAAGTGATCTAATGATGGAAAGATCGAGTAGGGCATCTATTATATTCCAAAACCATACAGATGCGCTACAGTCTCCCCTCCTAACTCCCTACTCCTGCATCTAAACCTCAGTCGAGGTAGACGGACTACTCGCCTCCACCGACTTCTTCTTATTCTGCTTTCGGTTGTTCAAAATCGCACGATACTCTCGTGCCGTAAGCCTCTTAGATGATAGAGGTGGAGGTATCCAACCAGTCCCATCCGGACTAGGCCTAATATCTGCCAGTGCTCGCTTGACCTGCCTTAAAATCTCACGACGTACCCGAGCCGGTACTGCAAGCTCCATCGGAGACGGGGGAGGCATCCAGGCAGTTCCGTCCGGATTTATCCGGACAGCCTTCGGCTTAATGGCCGCCTTGATTCGTGGAGTCATCCCAAGCCACTGTGGATAACGGCGACTCAATATGGCTGCCATCTGCTCATAATGCTGCCAATCCTCCTTAGTGGGGACTCTGTGCATTAACGGCATCCCTGCACATACACACAATTTCCAAATCACTATCTGATTTCGAAATAGGTGATGTACAGTAATACATCTAACCACACAACTAAAAATCATGTACTACGGTATTTGATGAACAAGTATGGTTTGTTATGATGATTATTGCTCTTAGGCTTTGATACCAATTGTGACGCCCCGAACCCGCGCCTAGGGAATCAAGTTCCGAGACGCGTGTCCGTTCGTCAAATCATGCAAGCGGAAGACTTTACCCGCAAAAATGCGGGAAATTTAAACATTTATCAAATGCTCCCAAAAAGCAAATAATACCTGTCATCACAATAGCCATCATACAAACCATATACCTGTATTATTTACATCAAGTTTGTTTTACAAAAGTAGGCGTCTTTATCACGCCAGGTACAACTTGTACAAGCTTCCAAAATGTCCAATTGGACTTTCCACTTACTGGTCAGCAGCTCCGAGATCTGCTGACACAAAAAGTCAGTGAGCTATGAAGCTCAATAAAACCACAATCCTTCTAAACTATTTTCCACATAATAACACACATCAATAATGATATAATAAGCAGTTCAATTTGCATGTTACAGTAAAATAGAACAGTATATAATAAATTGTGACCCAAGGTCACTTAGGGTTACGTCACCCTAACAGAGGTTCCCGACCTCACATTACTTTCCAATTATGAGGTTCAGTTATGAATGTATTATATTACCAAATTATCGTTTCAATCATCAATCATGTTTCATTTCGAGTCCTAAGACTCTATTAATTGGCCACAGCCCACAAATGTTTAGCTTAAGTCTCTAAATCATAACCATAATACATTGAGTCATTTAGACTCACACATGCTGTTCCGGCTTTCACCCGAACATGACAAAACCTTGGGTATACCAACCCAACTCACCTGGAATCCGATGATTCCATACCGAACTATGAGTCCACCAACTCAAACAAATACACCAACTCTGAGTATACCAACTCAGACCACTTCGTATCCGAAGCTTACACACACAACATGGGCATTCACCCAATAAGAACATTTTTTCATTCAATTGACTGGCCACATCTACCGTGTATTCGCCGCCATCGCCCTGGGTATCAGTTATGAAGGAACCCCGACCAACCTGCCTACCGTCATCTTCTGGCTAGTCTACGGAGGAACTCCGACATCTATACCAATGCCGACATCTCCTGACGTTCCACCAAAAAGGGACCACGATAGACACGGTGCCGACATCTTCTAACCCACCCAGAGAGGAACCCCGGACTATACACTATCTGATGTTTAGCCACTTTAAACTCCCTAGGACTCCGACATCTCCTGACTACCAGTCACGGAGGAACCACGAGCCATGCAGGACACCGCCACTCCTGACTTAGTCCAAGAGGCACCACGGACGACCTAGACAAACAGACCGACATCTCTCGACTATCAGTCACGGAGGAACCCCGGGCCTTACTGGGCACCGTCTCTCCTGACCTAGTCAAAGAGGAACCACAGACTATACTTAACCCTGGTTAGATTTTCTAACCACAGGTTAACCCCAGTTAACCCAAGCCTCGCTTGATTAACTGAAATACTTGGGCCTCGCGCCCGTGAACCAACTCCGGTAACACACCGTCCCGTTAGGGAACGTTTTCAAGCTAATGGATGTCTCCATAGCCTTACAAGACATGCAAAACAATTTTTCGTCACCCTAGGGTGGCGATACAATTTACTCGGGACCCGATTTGGGCTCCCTGAGGGACCACATAAAATCACAACATCATATAGGGGTCTCCGCCCCTTTTTCATTCACGTCAAAAGACATGCATATACATCACATGAAATAATATAACAAAATAAGTGGAAAATGAGAAGAAAAGATAGGGGTTTTACCGTTTCACGCGTTTCGAGGCAACTAGAGTCAAAACGGACACCGCCAACGCGCTCGGAAGGATGATCAACCCCAAGGTAGAGCGCATGCAACTTTCTCTCTCAACTTTCTCTCTCTACCTTTTTCTCTTTCTCTCTCTACACGCAAAACGAGACACCGGAGAGAAAATCAGACGCCGCCAACGCGTCGGGGACGTCGAAAAACCTCAAGGGGACCTCCCTTTCCCTTTCTCTCTCTTCCTTTCTCTCTCCTCTTTCTCTCTCTTCCTTTCTCTCCTCACTTTCTCTCTCTAAAGTGCTGTGTGGCAGCCTTCTGTCTCTGCAGAAAAATATAAGAGAATGAGGGTTTTAACCCTCCTTATATAATAGTAAGGGGTGGGATCATGTGCAACAGCACATGACCAATAATGTGTGGAGAGTTGACCGGTCAACTCATTTGACCGGTTGACTCTTTGACCAATGTTTTGAATTTTTCTGCATTTATGGTATTCAAAACCTTACTACATAGAGTCCGATTTTGACGAAACTTTAGGTGACCGAACTTGGGACAGTTCGACACCTACTGTAAAAATTCTGGGGAAAAATACTGAGCTTTGACAGCTGCACTTTAGTCTGGAAGAAAATTGCAAAACCCACTAATTTTCTGATTTCGGACACAAAACACGCTGTCGCTTCTTCGTTTGAGATAACTAACTGCCGAGACGACAGACATTAGTCCTCACGGCCGACTGACACACATTAGTGCCAACCGCACGGATTTCTATTAGGATCTCCAACAGATATTGGGTCCCACTTGATTTCTGGAAATATGTAATTTTCTCATTTTTTCTCAATTTTATCACACATAATGGCCCCGCGGTCCCGCGAAATGATACCTGACGGAACCGATATGGTAGGGGTGTGTCCCGGCAGTCGACCGGCACACTGTGTGCGAATTTTGCTAAATGATACTGAGATTTCCTCGGTGCACTTCAATCCCGAGCAAAGTTCACTTTTTATTAATTTAACAAATAATTAACTAATTAACCTCCATTAAGGACCCATAAACACAAAATTTTATTATATTAAAATTCCGGGTCGTTACAAAAACCCTTTCGGAAAAAACCACGGGACCTCATCCAGTCAAACAATCCACTAAGAGAAATATATTAAGTACAGGACTAAGACCATACCCAACATGGACACGACACTACGTTCATCAGTACAAGTCTTCATCATGTAGTCCACGAACCAGCCGGTTCGATCTTTGCCACAGCAGCTCTGGTTCCACACTAGCCAAATCTTTTTGAAGCTTTCCAAACCACGATCTCCAAAGATCGATCTCCTTCTGCGAAGGCTCCAGATTAACACACCGACGAAAGACACTCACAAGTGTCGGGGTTTGTTGAATCAATTTATCAAAACCAACTCTAAAGGGATCTCATAGCGAAATAAGATCGTACAAAGCAAGTATGAAGAATAAGAAACTATTCTTGCACTCTCTAGAGTATTTGTGAGAGGAGGGATCAAAGAGGATCAACAACGAAAAATAGAAAACTTTAAAATAGTTTTCCTAGCCTTTACTCTCACAAAAATATCAAATCCACTCGAATTAGGTTATAAGGTTCGTATTTATAGGTTTCAGAGAGTTTTAGATGACATAGGAGACCAAACAAGAGCAACATGGGTTGTCCCCTCCAGAGGAGCGGTCGACCGATCCACAAGGGGTCGACCAGTCAAATATACACTCTCTGGATTATTTCACTATACAAAATTTTTCGAGTAGGGGTCAACCCCTCTAGAGGAGCGGTCGACCGGGAGGCAAGGGATTGACCTCTCATCTGAATGGGTCGACCTATTAGCACATGGTAAGCCTACTAGTTTGCCTATCTGCCTAATTTTTCACTAACTCGTCCTTGGGAGTTTTCCTTAAGTCTAAGCTAACCACCTAGGTTTTTCTTCAAATGATCTAAGTCAATTTCAACCTAGGTATTAGGTCACTAGGTCTCTTACCTTCCTAAATCCGGAAGCGAAGCTTGAAAGTTGAGTTCTTTAATTTTCTTCATCTTCACCAAGCTCCATAACCCATGACAAGTTGGACTAGGACTTATACCAACATATGACCTATGGTTTGATCACAAAATTTGCCAAAACAAAATTAGGATTTACAATGTCCCCCTTTGGCAATTCCGGGTCAAAAACCAACTAACTCACATAAAAGATACGATCTTTCCCAAATGATTCAAAAATGGAAAGACCGATCTTTATATGACCCAATTTACAAAAAAAATACATGACTAAACTTAACCAGTCAACAAGTAACAACTTGTCATGCAATTTTCTATCTGCAACCTATAATCTGCACATGCTAAACAAAATACCTTGTGAAACATGGAGAAAAAATAAATAGAAAGAAATTAACAAGTAAGCAGACATATAGAAAATGTGAATGAATGTGAGCTCAAAGCTCTCCCCCTTTTTAGCACGAAATGCCAAAGGGAAAAATAAGTGAATGAAGATAAACGAGCATCACACAATCACAATGTCTAAAGAAGCATTAGAAAATAAGTAGTGTAATGACCCGCAATCTCAGAATAATAGAAACATCCATAACTTCCATAATATCAACATCCATAATAACACACTACAACCAACAACATCAAGGTCTAGTAGAAAGTCAAGAACAGAAAGACTATGACTGGCTAAGTTATCTAATACAAAGTCAAACTCCAAACTCCATACATCATCCAAAAAGAAACACAAGGAGTATCAAAGAAGCAAAACATCTAGTCTTCCTCATCGGAGGGCTTCTGGGACTCATAATATGCACAGAAATCTCAAACATCCCTCTGAACATTAAGAACAACAGCATCAAGCGATCCAAGACAACCATGAAACTCTGTAGAAAAGGAGTCTAATTGCCCACGAATGTCAGTCTGCATCTCAATCATCATAGCAGCAAGATCATCAATAGTAGTGGGCCTCTATCGAGATGAACTCACACGAGGAGTAGCCCCATCATCATCAATGGTTGTAGCATAAGAAAAGATGCTTGCAAGCGGCGACTTATTTATCGGACCCTTTAGTTTGCGGAAGTCATCTCCAGGTAATGCTTTAGCTCCCTGACAACCCAAGAGCTAAGAAAGAAGGAAGCCAAATGGAAGAGCACCCACAACAATTTCAGATTTATGGACCTGAAGGATGAGATCTATGATATGTGCCGCTAAATCAATTGCATGGCCACGCATAAGACTAAACAGAAATCGAGCACGATCCTCACGAAGGTCTGTTGTGTGAATCTTCAGATGAATATTTGCACTCATAACCATGTTCACAAGACAGGCTTCCTTAGTCAGAAGGGACACAAAAAGTTTGGATCCTTCCCAGGTAGATGGAGAACCACAAAGAAAAGTCCCTATATAATTCAAAGAGTCCTTGTCGCAATATTTCTTATACCTAAAGGGATAGTAAGCATTGGAGACTCTAGGACAATCTAGGTACTTTGCAATGATATCAAGGTTCAACTTGATTTGGATACCTAGGGCTCGGGATTTAAAGGACAAGGTAGTAGGTTTAACATCATAAATGTTAGAATAGAATTTTTGAATGAGTTGAACTGGAACTTGTCCAGAAAGTTTAAGAAGCCCTTCCCAATGACGATCTTTAATGATGGCAGGGAGATGATAATCACCAAAATCAGAAATTGTTATGGCTCGCTCTATCATCATAGATCGTTTGCAAAAGCAGTCACTATAAATAGAAGCTGTAGTGGAGGTCACAAATTGGCACAAAATTTGTGGATTGGAAGACATATGGGTTGTTCCCTTTCCTTTGGAGGTATGAGACTTATCAGATAATGCCTTTCGGCGATTTTCCTCAGTAGAGTCTATCAATCTCCTAAGAGGGCACTCCCCAATAGAGATACCAATGCCCAATTAGAACCAAGGTATCTTGGGCAGGAGTTTCCTCATTAGAGGAAGCCTCCTCTACATGAGATAACACCAATTTACGGCGCCTCTTGTCGCCGGCCATGAGAAACGCAAGGATGATGAAGCAAATTGCAAAATCCATGAGAGATATGCAACAAAGATCTAAAAATCACACCCTATTGCAAGATCTAGCCAAAAAGGAAGAAAAAGAATGAAGGTATTACCTTTTTGGAGGAGGAGAGGAGAGGTTCTTGACATGCCCTAGTGAAACTTGGAGTTCTAAAGTGATAGATTGGGCAAAAAAATAACAGACCACGAGATATAAAGACCAAACTCCACGTTTGACCAGTCGAACGGTCATGAGGAGTGGTCGACCGGTCAGTCCAAAATTTTCGAAAAAAAATTTATATGAAAATTTGAATTTTGAACTGAACCTCAAATACAAATACTCCCCCTCAACCAATGCAAAAATCAGAATTATCCCCCCCTTAGAATGATAATTAATCTCATAACTATTCAAGCATGAACAGATTTCCCAGAAATCATAACTAATATCACCCATAAGATAACATTAATAATTTTGACTAAATGAGAATAATGTAATCAACATGCAGATTCAATGGGAGATCATTAATAGCTTGAATCAATGCCACAGATAGAGTCAAATATTCATTAAATTGTAATGTTTGTGAAGAAAAAAAATTCTGGCATGACTCTATCAAACATTTTCATCCCTTGTTAAGATTTTGTAATTATACCAATAAAGGGACTCCAAGTTTATCATAAACTAGAATTCAAACCTGATTAATTCCAATTTCCAAAGTTTTCAATATGTGCTATTTTTACCTGTAGTTTGACTTAAAATCAGAATTTATTCTTTTGTCAAACTCGCTTCATTGTAAGTATATTTCTAAACATTTTTCAATTTTTTCTTACAATGGTGGCTTTCACACATGTGAGTAGGTAGCCCTCTCTAATAGCAGTGGGGGCTTTCACACTAGCAACCCAAATAGATACCTACTGTCTGTCTAGGTAGTCATTACTCACTGTTTGCATCCAATAGAAGCTATCACACTAGCTCACAGGTAGCCCTTTCCATTACAACAAATCTTTAAGGAGGCACATAAAATGGAATATTAACCTCATTCTAGATTAGATTAACCTTGTGGGCCTTAACGAATAATATCAGAACCTATACATAGGAACTTATAGTCCATCTTCTAGGTCAGTCAAAGTGCATGTGCAAAACACATAGCAACTTAGATCACCTAACTCTACATGAGATTAGTCAATCTGACTATTTTTAATCACTCATGAGACCTAGTTGATGAATTATTCTCACAAACTCAATCCTATGAAATATTATCCTTGGGCAAAAATTTTAAATTATGATCACAGGGAAAAAAAAGATGCATATCAGGATAAAAGGCCAAACAAACACATTTTTTAAAAAATGTTTTTGTTATTTTTGAAAGAAAAATAACCTAACTAAAAAGAAACTTCAAATCTTTTTGAGATTTTCTATTATCAAAAAAAGAATAAAAATGAAAAACTAAAGACTGCTAAGGTACACCGGAGATATAGCACTAGGAAATAAGAAGATTTATGAATCGCCTAGGCTATAAGAAAGCACTCTATCACTCAACTCCGCACAAACCTATGGATTTCCTAAAGTACTCAAACCTAAGAGAATCTAAAGGTTTTATAAGAATGTCCACATATTGATTCTCAGTTTGGACATAATCAATAGTCACAACATTATGTTCAACAAGATCACGTATGAAATGATGCCTAATGTCAATGTACTTTGTGCGAGAGTGTTGAACAGGATTTTTGGAAATATTAATGGCACTTGTATTATCGCAATACACAGTCATGACACCCCGCTCAATCCCGTAGTTATACAACATCTGTTTCATCCACAGAAGTTGGGTGCAACAACTGCTAGCTGCAATGTACTCAGCCTCGGCAGTAGACAAGGAAATGGAATTGTGTTTTTTGCTAAGTCAAGCTACTAAGTAGTTTCCAACATAAAAACACCATCCGGAGGTGCTTTTCCTGTCATCGGCATTTCCGGTCCAATCAGCATCAGAATACCCAACCACACTGGCATTGATATCATAGGAATACTAGTGGCCAAAAGATAGAGTTTCACTCACATATCGAATGATATGTTTGACTGCAAGCAAGTGTGACTCTTTAGGGCTCGCTTGATAGTGGGCACAAGCTTCAACACTAAAGGCAATGTTAGGTCGACTGGCAGTAAGATAGAGAAAACTACCAATCATACTTCTATAAGAAGTTTGATCGACATCCTTGCCTGAAGCATCCTTACTAAGCTTTGTAGTAGTGCTCATTGGAGTCCAAGCATGCTTAGCAGAGCTCATGCCAAATTTCTTCACAAGCTCTTTAGCATACTTGACTTGAGATACAGAGATCCCAGTTGTCATTTGCTTGATCTGAAGACCAAGGAAGAAACTCAGCTCACTTACCATGCTCATCTCAAATTCATTTTTCATTTGATCAGCAAATGAGAGAGCATGAGAATCTAATATGGAACCGAAAACAATACCATCAACATAGATCTGGGCGATGACAATATCACATTTGACAGTCTTAATGAATAGGGTTTTGTCTACTCCCCCTCTCGAAAATCCCTTTTCCAAGAGTTAAGTAGTTAGTCTCTCATACCAAACTTTAGGAGCTTGTTTTAAACCATAGAGAGTACTTTTTAAGCGATACTTTTTAAGCGATAAGACTTGATCAAGGTGATTTGGGTCTTCAAACCCTTTCGGTTGTTCCACATAGACTTTCTCCTGCAGAATGTCATTCAGGAAGACACTCTTGACATCCATTTGAAAAAGCTTGAATTTCAGATGGCGTGCCACAACTAGAAGAATTCTGATTGATTCTACCCGGGCAACAGGAGCAAAGGTTTCATCGAAATCGATGCCTTCAATTTGGGTGTATCCCTATGGAACTAACCTAGCCTTATTTCTTATGATAGTGTCATTTTCATCAGATTTGTTCTTTAAAATCCACTTGGTACCTATCACATTTGTATTCTTAGGCCTAGGCACTAAAAACCATACATCATTCCTTGTAAACTGAATCAGCTCATCTTGTATAGCATTTATCCAATTATCACTACAAGAGCTTCAGTTGCATTCTTGGGTTCAAATATGGAAGTATAGAAAAGGTAGATAACCTCATTTTCAATATGATTCTTTGTTCTCACTCCACTTTCAAGATCTCCAATGATGTCAATGGAGGAGCAAAGACTCATTACCCTAGCATGTGTAGGTTTTACTGGAGATGATTGTTTAATAATTTGAGGAGTTGAAACAATTTCAAAATTTTCTTTTTCAACACTTTCATCATCATCCAATTGCACAATCTCAATGCCAGAGTCATCCACCACCACATTGATAGACTCCATGATAGTAGAAGTTCTCAAGTTATAAACTCGATATGCTCTACCATTGGTAGAATACCCAAGAAATATCCCTTCATAATTAACTTCGGGATTCAAACTTGCCTAGTTGCTCTGTATCCTTAAGGATACAACATTTATTTCTGAATTCTCAAAAATACTTGATATTGGGTTTCTTGTCATTCCACAATTCATATGGGGTTTTCCTTGTTCCGAGCCTTGTGTAAACTCTGTTTACAGTATAGCATGCAGTGCTAACTGCTTCAGCCCAGAAATGAGCAGCTAGGTCATTGCTATAAAGCATAACTCTAGCCATCTCTTGGAGAACCATATTCTTCCTCTCTACAACACCGTTCTGCTGAGGTGTTATAGGAGCAAAAAATTCATATTTGATGCCTGAATCATCACAAAATTCATTATATTTAGAGTTTTCAAACTCCTTTCTATGATCACTTCGGATTCGAGTGATTTGATATCTTTTCTCATTTTGAATTCTCAAACAGATACTTTTGAAATTTTCAAAAGCATCGGACTTCTCTCTAATAAATGCAACCCAAGTCATTCTAGAGAAGTCATCAACTATCACTAGGATATATCGCTTTCCACCTAGATTTTCAGTTCTGGTATGACCCATGAGATCCATATGAATCAGTTCTAGTGGATGTGAAGTAGCAATATCTGAAGTCTTCTTGTGTGAGATTTTAATTTGTTTGCCAATTTGACATGACCCACAAATAGCAGTAGAAGGATTCCGTAGTTTGGGCACTCCTCTCATAATCTCATGTTTTGAGAGTTTGTTTAGGTCTTTGAAATTCATGTGACCTAGCCTCCGGTGCCACAGATCAACATCCTCAACTTTAGCCCTGTTACAGACATTTGAAGGACTAGAAGATGGGATCAAGCCGTAGCAATTATCAGTGGTTCTCAACTATTTTAGAACACTCTTATTGTAAGTACCCAATTTTTACACCCCTGCCTAACCATGGTTATTCCCAGCCGAGTCCCCTCAACCTTAGGACTTAACCCTAGGACCTAACCCTAGTTAAAACTCAGGTAACCCTAGGACAAAACCTACCCTAAACCTTAGCCCTAGCCTAGCCCTAGAGCCCTTAGGGCTTAAACCCTATAGACCATGGCTCCTGGGGCCTAAACCCTTAGCTTGGGCCCAAAAGTTCACAAGCCAACCCCCCTTACCATGGGTGTGCATGGGCCAAGCCCAACTTAAATAAATCCAGAATGGCGGTAGATGATCTACCGCCATTCATTTTATGCCTGGTATGGCAATGGCGGTAGATCATCTACCGCCATTACCTGAGTTTTGGTTTGCACACCTGCACTCCTCCCTGCACACTCCACCCACCTTGTCAAGCATCTCAATCAACCTCTGGGAGGTCCATACACCTTCTAGGCCTTCCCCTTAATTCCCTCTGAGTCCCCAAAGCTCTCCCTATAAATAACAGCTCCCCCACAACCTTCAGACGATCAAAAAATCCCCATTCGAAGCCCGGTTGAATTACCAACCCCCTAAACTCTCTCCCAAGCTTCCGTAAGCCACTCTAGTAGCCTCACTTGAGTTCCCCTTACCACCCCAGCTCTCTCCTCAACTGTACAGCACCCCCACGACGTGCACCACCACTGTCATCATCTCCACCTTCTCGGCAAGGAACAGAGCAGCAGGGTAGGGGATCCCCTACCCATTTTTCTTTATGTTTATCATTCTCTGTGAGCCCCTGGTCACTTCTAGGGGACTTCATTTTTTTTCTTGAAGGTTGCTTGTTGCTCAAACCTAACTTAGGGGTATCCCCTTCCTTGTTCATAGGTATGAGGAACCCCTCATGGGTATATCCACTTCCCTGATAGCTCCCGACCAACCTCATACCTTCTGGGGGTTCCTCATTCTATGAGGGAACCCTTGGGACCACGATTGCATAGCCCCTGAGTGTACAAACCCAGTTTTGGACAGATCCAGGAATGGCAGTAAACTCAGTACCGCCATTCTTGACACTTCATGTTGCAGCCTCTGTAAGCCCACATAGGTGGGCCCTGGTCCATTTCCAGGGCCTGGGCTAGATCCCCAGGGTCCTCCTGAGCCTAACCTGGTCCTTCCAGGTTCATACCAGTGCCTTAACCATGATTAAAATTGAAAAAACTTAAAACTGTCAAGAATGGCGGTAGAAACTATACCGCAATTCTATCATTTTATGTGCAGTGGTTTTGGGCTTAGCTCAGGCCCATTACAGACCCTTCCTTGGGCCTATCAAAGGCCCAGAACCATCTTGGGACTTCCCTCTTCAAAACCTATGGGTCCTTAACCTCTGGTTACACTCCTAACCCAGTTACAGATCAGCAAACCTGGGTTAATTAGAAGTTAAATAGGGCGGTAGAACATCTACCGCCATTTATGATTTTCTGACTTTCTAGGGTTTGCACAGGGCCCAGGCCTGCTAGGAGGCCACTCTAAGCCTTGCCTAACCCACTGGGCTCAATCTTGACCTGACTAAACCCTTAACCATGGTTAAGCTTACCTTTGATTAACATTTAATCATGGTTAAACAACCTCTAACCTACAAAATTCTAGAAAAATATTCAAAAATCAAAAATGTTCCAAGAAAACCAAAATGGTCTTCTGTGATCATTTTTACCCTGGTTAGGACCCTTAATCATGGTTGAGCAGCCCTTAACCCACAAAATTCTGAAAAAATATTCAAAAAATCAAAAATATTCTAAGAAGCTCAAAAATGGTCTGCTTTAGCCATTTAACCATGGTTAGCAATCCTAACCATGGTGACCCACCCCCTAACCATGGTTAAGAAATCCTTAACCCTGGAAAAAATTCTAGAAAAATCCCTAAAAATATCAAATGAACCATAAAACTGATCTTGACCATTTTTAACCCTGGTTAGCAATCCTAACCATGGTTAGATCACCCTTAACCCCGATTAGCAACCATAACCTCGATTAAATTCGATTTTGGCCTATTGGCCTAAAATCCAGTCTACCGGACTTACCCGTTGGCCTATCGGGCCCAATCTTAGCCTACTGGGCTTGACTTTATTCTCCTTTAACTGTGGTTAGCAACCCTAACCATAGTTAGTTTGACCTAACCCAGTTAGCAACCCTAACCTTGGTCAAACTCCACCTTAGCCTACCGAGCTTCTCTTTTGGCCTACCAGGCCCGAACCCTAGTCTATCGGACTACCCCTAAGCCTACCGAGCTTGAACCATGCACTTGACCAACCTCGGTCAATCAAACCCTAGTCTACCGGACTAGCCCAATTAGCCACCCTTGGTGCACACACACGCCCCTAGCCTCGGCATAGGTTCACGTGCTAGAACTATGCTCGGTCTGATCTCACCCTTGTGAGTACGTAGGCAATCCGACCCTGGTTCGACCCTTGTCAGCTTTTCTTTCTTCGACTAGTACTATATTAAACACTCAGGCATTTCAAACAAATCATTGACATTAATTGGCTTATACCTAGGGAGTATGGAACTATTGTAACATGGAAGCCTCGGGGTGCCTAACACCTTCCCCAGACTTAACCGAACCTCTTAACCTGATCTCAATCGCAGACTAAAACCTTATCCAACTCCTGAGGATTTATCCCTTCTGAATGAATAGGTGGCAACTCTAAAAACTTTCACACCTGAGAGGGTATACGTATTTGTGAGTTCGAAACTCGTGCTCACACTTACCTTTACCATTAAGGACTAAGCATTCATTATGGATGAAGTTCACAACATGGTTATCATCACACAATTGACTTATGCCGATCAAATTAGCCTTTAGACGTTCAATAAACAAGACATTCTTAAGTTTTGGAATGTCTGGTGCTTTGATATTACCTTTCTCTTTTACAACAAGATTTGCTTCTATCACCAAAAGTAACAGTTTCATCTGAACATTCCTCAAGTTGAGTGAATAGAGGCTTGTTATTTGTCATATGCTGAGAACACCCACTGTCAAAGTACAACATTTCAATGTTTTGGGCTTTCAAGGTAGAATGGATGACAAAGCACTTAAGGTCATCCTTTCTCACATACAAAGTTTTTAAAGTTTGATTGACCCTTCGATCATTATTCTGTGTAGGAGAGACCTTTTTCTTCTTAGATCTCCTAGATCTCTTTCTCCTCTCCTGAGTTCTAGCATATTGATTTGCCATATTCTCTCCTCTATGATAATCATAAGGAGTGAATGAACCATTTCTAGTCCTAGAAAGTTGAGCGATTCTAATGACATCTTTGCTCAAGATTCTAGACTTCTCTGCCAAAACTTGAATCTGCCTTTGAAGATTCCCTTAATTTTGATTTTGGTTCCATTAACTATTTTGGGGATTTCTTCGGAAGGCATTGCAATGGGGTCGGATGTGACCCTTCACTCCACAAAGAAAACATGTGGGAATTAATTTAGGAGGAGGAGGAGGAGGAGGATTTCTTCTAGCAGGGATTTGATTCCTTTGCACATTCTCCCTTGGAGCTGCATTTCAAGGCCTCACATCATTTGTAGGAGCCTTGTGCCTGAAGGTGAAGGTTCATTCATTTTAGGATCAACATAAATTGGCTCAAAAGCTGCACCAGCCATTATACCAATAGCTAGAGGATCAGCTTGTGTGTTAACATGTCCTATGTCAAACCTATTTGAATTTGAACCAAGGTTCCTTACTAAATCATCTAGGCATTGAGTGTTTCCAAACATTCTAATCTCATTTTCAAGGGTATAGACCTTCTGAATCAAGTCTTTCTTGTCTTCAAGGGTATTATGATATTCTTTTTCAAGAAATGTCACCTTGTTAACAAGAGAATCTTTTACAGATTCTAGCTCCACAATCAGAGTCCTTGACTCTTCAGATTCTTTCATGGAAGTGCCCCTTTCAATTTCTAATGATCTGACCACATTGATCACCGAGACATTTTCTTGTGGAAGACATTGAACTCTCACAACAAAAGCAACCTTTTCACATTCAAGCTAGATTACTAGAGCACACTTCTCTTCTACTTCTAGCTTGTAGACATCTCTTTCATTTTGAATGATCTTGAGTTTTTTACTTAAGGAGATTTTTGCCTTTGTCAGCTTTAGGCTCTCAGCAGGCAACTTATCATAAGTTGACATCATATCCTTATCATTGGTCCTCTGCTACTGATCTGAAAGTTTTGTCATTGATTCTGACTGGCTTTCAGGTAAGGCGGTGCTGGGTGCTTCTTCCATGATTGGTACCTCAGTCAGAACTGCGTCTAAGGCTTCTGCTTCTACGAGAAGTGCAATTATAGAGCTAGTTATGGGTCGGCTCATGCAACTGAAAAGAATGCAACGGCTAAACATGAATATGCATGATGTGCAAGAAAGAAGATGTAGAAAGGATTTTTCATTGATGTATGCTAGTGAAATATAGGATTGTGCGACTCAAGAAAAGAACAAAATGACTCGATCCTAGGCAGGACCTTTAGGGATCGTGAAGTCAAGTACTGGGGCATACCATTAAGATCCATGATTTGCTGTTGGAGGGATGTGACCTCAACCTCCATATTTTCAATTGTCTCAGTAGCGTTGTACATTCGAGATCCGAACTGGCGGATCCGGGTGGTCATCTCAATTTTTACACTGTCTAGTTGCTCTTGGTAGAAATGCAGCTGGGCCCTGATGACAACTGTTTCTCTAGCATTGCCTCTTCGTTTCTTCTGAAAAGATTGGACTGTCTGCTCGAGTTGCTCGACCTATCCCTGCATTGCTTGAAGTTCACGGTCTCGCTCTACTTCTTGTTGCCTGAATGCTTGCTGGGCTTTCCGTAGTCTTTTTTCTTTCTCCTGGATCTGTACCTGCCTCTCAAGGAATATGTCTCTCCAGAGAATCACCATTTTAGCTATGAGAATGGTTCTTTCTGACGGAGCTGAAACTGGTTTACGCAGTTCCATTGGTGCTGGCATACTGGATGGAATGTCAGGATCTTCCACCCAAAGTCAGTATGCTGAATCAGTAAGTAGTCATACTGTAACCACAAAGTCTGGCCACTGTTCTCTTCTAAAGCTTCGCCAATTTGCCTAGAAGCGACGAGTGAGGTATTCAAAATGCACAGTGAAGTCGACACAATCATTTCCCAGCTCGTCTATTACCGGGATACACTAAGGGAGTCCGAATTGACGAAAGACTCGGAGTGGTACATATGCTGCTGAGCCAGTTAGACCGATAAGGATCATGTATCGTATTCCCATTATGATGACGTGAGGTTGCTTTTTCAGGACTAGTCACTCGCATTTCCATGTGATCTTCTCCTCTGACAGACTCTAGAGAAGCTAGTAGAGAGTTTTGACATTTGTAATCACTATCTGGCCCTGATTCTGAGAAATCTTCCTGGGTAGATTGTAAGCATCACGGAGATCGTCAGGCACTTGGATGATTGTAGGCAGGTGTCCAACCAACCATAGGTGCAATAGTGGTGCATTGGCATGGAAGATGCCCATTCTGTGGTCTACAGCTTGGTTAAGAGCACTGAGAAGCTCTATAAAGATGACAGGGACAACTGTTCCGAAGTTGCACATGTCTTCGATAACCCCTATTAGTACTGAATCGGCGAGGGTGTGGCACTTCGGTAGGACCAACTGAGACATGACTATCAATGCAAAAGCGTTGAGACTGGAAAGTTCAGTTGTTATGGTGTCAGGGTTTCACTTGTGACTGTACTGATCTTCTAGATATCTTACGGGTATCCGATTATAAGAGCCGTTAGGACCGTGTTGTAAGCAGACAGACTTGATATGCAAAAACCTTGAGAGGTCTCCCTGGTATGTTGTCTTGTAGCGTGGTACTATAGCTTTGCCGATCCAAGCTCCGGCTCCATGTATTTCAATCTCAACTTCACCTTCCAGTCCCTCCACTTATGATTGAGGGAAGCGAAGACATAATGCTCCTGGGTAGGTGGGAGCCAGAACTTTTCCTGGATCACATTGTCAATTGATTAATTTATCAACTAATATAATGAACACTACATAATCAAAAACTAATAACAGAAGACATGCATATTTTTGGTGTCTTACTTGGATTAGAAGCCATGCACGTTATGTATGCATGCATGCTTCTTATCGTTATCAACTTCTCTTCTAACAGGTGGTGTGTTTCTATCCCATTCAGGAATGCATAATCCCCGAAAGTCAATAGCTCAAGTGCTTTGTTCAATTTCAAGGAAATTTCGGTAGCATTTTCTTATAGTTCTCCAAGTACACAACTTAGACTAGGGGCAAACATGCCACATTGTCTAAATATGTACTCAGAGAACAAGAGAAACGACTGCCAAAATTTTCCTCAATCTGGACAAACCATGAGCAACTGAATATACTAGATATTATGCATTCCCAAATTGTCTAACCGGACAATTCAAGAAACATATACAGACAAATACACTTTATCACAAATAAGATCGAAAAGTTATTAACCTGCATTTAGCCCCGCAAGCGAGCTAAATGTCATAGTTTACAACTAATCCGTCCAAATAGGTAATACAAGAAATGCACTTGCACGCAATGATTCTTGAGCAGGAAATCTAAGGTTCAATGAATGGATGAGTATGAACCTATGAACTTAAATTTTCATTTAGTCACTGAGAATGTACTAAATAGGGTAATTTGTACATTATCTGCTCCAACATTGACATATAACATAGAGATCATAAGGAAATATCATATAATCATCCAAACAGTTAACATAGACCACGGGGTTCAGTCACGCACTATACAAAGTGAAGCAGAGCGGGAACAAGACTGTTAACAATTAAGTAAGCACAATATATAATTGAACTAGAGATCTTCCTGGACATATATACCATAGAAAAAACAGCAGATTAAGAAATTCCATTACTTGGGCAAGGTTAGATGGATAAATCCTTGGGGTGAGTCACTCTTAACTACTGTTCGTGAGTGTTAAAGGGAACATGTGTCGATTTGTAGAGCCTTTTAATTGTGGTTAAGCATAATTAGACTAAGTTTTTTTTTCCTAAAATCCAAGGTTAGATGGATGAATCCTAGGGGAGACTGAATCTTAACCACAACTAGTGGGTGTTGAAAGGCACACATGGCGGCTTGTAGAGCCCCCTTTAATTGTAGTTAAGCATAATCACCCCAAGTATTCTTTTTAGGATTATTGCATATCAAAAACACTGTTATGGAAAACATATTTGCAAATTAACTCATAATTTTTCAACAATTTGACAAAGGACCTCAATTCTTACTTCCGTTGTGCATTTGGTTATAACTGTTAATAAAATGATTGTTACGCCCTTTAGATATTCCTAACCTCACAAAGCCCCTCTAACTACCCTTAAAGTTACACTATGATTAACAAGTTTTAACATATGATTAATTTTTTTTAATAATTAATAATTAAGATTAGATGTTTTAACCCTAAGGGTTAGTGAATCTTAACCATAGTTAAAGGGAGTTAAAAGAGGACACTCCTTTAATTGCCCTTGAACTATGGTTAATATGTTTTAACCCTTATTGTTAATTTTTTTTTTATAAAACTAAGGTTAGATTCTTTTAACCTTAAGGGTTAGTATATGTTAACCACAGTTAAAAAAAGTTAAATGAAGACATGTGTTACAAGTCATGCACTAAGTCTATTAAATGTCACCAAATATTATAGTCACTCTTTAAACAATTTTGAATGAATTTAACGGAAGTGGAAGAATGAGGTTATTTGGCTAACGGTTGTATAATACTGAGTTAATTTGCAAAACTGTTATTCATAACATTGTATTTGCAAACTAGGCCTAACCTGGTAGCTGATATGCAACCCCCCCCCCTTTTTTTTTTTTTCTAAAAACCAAGGTTAGAAGGATCCTAGGGGTAAGTGAATCTTAACCACAATTAGTGGGTGTTAAAGGGGACACGCGAGAATCTAACAGAGATAAAATATCATATCTGAAAGATCTTTTCATTCAAACAAAAATCACCAAATTTACAAAATATCATATCTAAAATCACCAAATATATCTAACAAAGACATAATAAACCTAAGTTGTTAGCTTTCTATATCACCAAATTTATCCAAACAAAAATAAGAAAATCATATCTTTTCATTCTAGTAAATCACTATAATTACCGATTAAAAAAAATATAAATCCCTATAATTGCAGAGACAAAACCACCTAAAATATATATAACTCAAAATGAGCAGTCATGCATTTTCTCCAGATACAGACATATCATCATCAAAATTGACGGCTTAGAAGTCTCTAATTGGGCTTTGTTTTTCACATTTAGGAGACCTACATCATTGTTTTTTTTAGGTCCCAAAGAGTGCCACATGTCACTCAAAGTAAAGGTGACTAATATTTTAATTAATGAATAATTAAGAGTTGCGCATAAATGACATTTACGTGCAAACAAATCCACAAAAATACATACAAATGTTAACTTACCTAATTGTTTGAAAATTTAGGGGAACCATAATCAACCCTGAGGAAAATCCTTTTGGTTAATAAATCATAAAATTTGCATTATGCTTGAAAGTGACTAAATTACCCATTAAATTTGCATATGCAACTACAAGAGTCAAATCCAATGACCACCCACTAATATAAACCATAAGCAAAGGAGCAAGAGTGCTTCTGTTCTATTTAAGCCATTGAATCTATGACACGTGCTTTAATCTTAGTGATACTACAGTGATCCAAAGAATCTGTAGGGCTGGTTACCTACAATTTTATTATCCATTCCAAACCAATGGCAAGCTAAAAAGTAGGGCCCGCTTTATTGATTCATGTCAGTGGATTGAAAACAGACTGGATAATGGGATGGGCAGACTATGTAGTCAAATGCTATTGCCACATGTCCCTTTTAATACTCCTTTAACTATGGTTAAGCTTAAGAAAATTAGGATTAATTTTTTTTTTCCTTTTTAAAAACCAAGATTAGATTGCTTAACTCTAGGAGTGAGTGAATCTTAACCACAAATTTAGAATTCTAAGGGATTACACAAGAAGTTCAGAACAAAAAAATTACCTAAGTTAATTAAATTAAAGAAATTAAAAAAAATTACCTGGAGTTATAGAGAGAAAGGTGGCCGGAGGTGCAGGGTGCTGCGAGCTGAAGGGCGGTGTTGTGAAATTACAGAGAAAGAGAGGTGAGGGTGCGGCAAAATTGCAGAGAGAGAGAGAGATTACTGTGGAGGGGTGGAGCTGCTGTGGACCTTCCGTGGAGCTGTCGGAGGTGGGAGAGAGAGAGTTAAGAGAGAGAAAGCTAAAACCAAAAAACCATGGCTTACATGTCGGTTTCAAGGGATTACCTGAGCGTGGAGAGGGGATATCAGGTGGCCAGAGGTGGCCACCGAGGGAGAGATGAGAGAAAATTGCAGGTCGCCGGCGCTGGTCGGAGGTCATCGAAAATGGAAGAGTGGCCGGAGATCAGGTGGTCGGAGGTGGTGGAGTGGTCGGAGAGCTAGAGAGGGGGGATCAGAGAGCAGGGAAGGAAGAAAGGAGGAACTATCAGGGTCCTATTAAATAAATTTAATGACGGTTTCGAAATACCCGTCGTCATATAGAAATAACCAACGGTCGTTATCTTAAATCCGCTACCCTTAATACACTATTCATGACAGTTATTTATAAAACCACAGCTAAAAGTTTGTCGTGAATGAGGTGGCGGGAAACAAAAAGGGTTGGAGGAAAATCTTTCCACGACGGTTATATTAAATCCGCCGCCCTTAATACACTATTCACGACGGTTATTTATAAACCCGCCGCCACAAATTACATACAACGGCAGTTATTAATTAACCGCCATTAATATAGTTTTGAAAACAGTCATGGACGGCGGCATTATAAACCGCCATTGTATGTAATTAGTAGCAGCGGATTTTCTTAACCGCCTCCAAAAATCCGCTGCTATAGGCCATTATTTTTATAGTGATTCTTGACTTCCTTTAATACAAATGAGTTGTAGGATTTGAATCCAAATAATAAAGCTCCTTAATGAGTTGAATAAGATTGAAATGCATACTCTAGAAATCTCTCAAAAGAATGGAAATTGAAAGCTCAAATAAAGAGAGATGAGATTCTAGGTTTCAATGATGTTTTTGATGAGAATTGAATGCTATTGAATGAATTGATCAATGGTAGTTCAAGAATAATTCTAGAGTTATTTAATGTTCATTTATGAACTATATTTATAGTTGAAGAATGAATAGTGCGGTTGAGGAATTCATAAATGCGAAACTAGCCGTTACGAGTATTTTGCTGTTTCCCGCAGGTAACCGTCGACAGATGAGATTTCCATCCTGAAATTGTCGATGGTTCATAAGATAGAAAGTTTTAAACTTTCTGTAACCTCAATCGTTGACGGTTGGTTAATCCCCTGGCCCCATCCGTCGACGGTTCAACCTTAAAAATTTCATGAACCTTTGTTTTTAAGGACCAATAAGATGAAAATGATTTCCTAGGTCTTTTGACTTCCCTTAATTATGATTTTAACCATGTTTTAAGATGTTCTAGGGCCTTTCTTGATTATGGATCCACCTTGGACTTTGGATATAATTTGAGATATTCAATTTGATTCACATGACCCAAAGACTTGATCTTGACTTTGATGACATTGCATATGACTTGCAATTTTGAGTCTATCTTGGATTTTCTTTAAGTTACTTTCTTTCTTCATGCCTTGATTTGATGTGCTAATGTTCTCTTAATCTGAATTTTACATAAACTTCATAGAATCATTAGTACCAACATAATCATTCCATTAATGTATTATCATCAAAGTTATTAGGGGTACATAGGGTTGTAACCTTTAGGCTAACAGTTACTACTACTTGAAGCCAAGTCGAGTGACCTCTAATCTGTAACTCTTGTTGAGCCACCATGAAAGGCTTTATAAGCTGGAAATAATGACTCCATCATGATCACACACCACCGGTCCAACACTAGCTGCTCTCCTGTTTGTCAGGGTTGCACCATTAACATTAACCTGGAGCCACCCTTGTAGAGGTGGTTTTCCCAATCAAAGAGTGGTTTGACGAGCTTGCCTTGCACTAAACTGATCTTAGTCAACTTTTCCGGTATGTCTCTTGTTTCCTTATGATATCATTGAAAGAGCCTCGATCATGGAGATAGCTAATAACGAGTTCGGGGGTGGTTTGATTGAAAACTACCTCGTTTTGAAGCTTCCAAATGTACCCAAGGGTAGTAACTAACCTTACGGGGAGAGATTTGTCACCAGCCTCGAACTTCAGGGCATGGACCGATCCTAGCCACCACGAAGACATTGCATTGGGAGCTTGACTTGGGAGCTTAAGAGATAGTGGGGTCCCAAACCAAATCCTCCTTGCACAAGAGCAATTCTAGGAATAAATGGGTAAGAGTTTTCATACACTTCCCTGCGTAAGAGGACAATACTCATCAACCAAGACGTTCCCATTTTTTTTGAAGATTACGTCCATATCGAGGCATTTGGCAAATCCTTCACAAAAAAAATTGTGTAATTTTGGAGGAAGATAAGGAACCAATGATCCTCACTGATTAGCTCAACTTTATACCCGAACCTATTTGTCAACAGCACCATGTGCTAGGGCCACCTCCATGAAGGTAGGTGACCTTTTTTTGCATCAAGGAAGGAGGACTGAGGAAAATATAGAGCTTTCATCATTAGAGCCCATATGAGAGCTTGGCTGAGTGATAACCTCCAGCCTTATTTGGCTAAAAGGCATAGGTTATATCATAAAAATCCATCATGCTGATACCACCATTTCTTTGGGTTTGTAACTGTTTTTTCTCTAACTTGCACAATGATCTTCTATTCAGAGCTTAGGCCACTATAGAGTTTGCTATTGTTGAGTTCACCTCCTCAATTCATCATTTGGGAGCAACGCATCGTATCACTGGAATTGCTTAGACAACAACCATGCTTTAGCACCCCATGACCCGCCTGAGTTAGCAGAGTTCCAGTCCACCCTCATCTTGTTGAGTGCGATTGTAGTTCAATTGCGATTGCGATTGAATATCATCCTAACAAGTTTGGATCCTATCCTATCACCAATTGAACTCCGGAGAGTTTAATCGCACTCACAAAGCCCTTAATTGCCCTCTAACTCCGATTAAGAAGTTTTAATCATTAGAGTTAATATTTTGAGTTAGATTCTTTGACTCTAAGAATTAGAGAATCTTAACCAGGAGTTAAAGAGACACGTTTTGAACTAGTGGACGTGTTTTGAGTTCAATCGCGATTGAATATGATTGGGTAGAGCCAATAGGGGGGCCTTGGTATAAGTGCCCCCTAAACTTTTGAATTTTTAAATTATATATATAGGTGTTATAAGGCGGGATATAAGTTCCCCCTTGTGCTGTGTGTAAGTTTGCATGCTGGGTGTTGTGTGTGTTGGGTTTGAACATGGGTGGTGTGAGTCTTTTCCTTGTATTTGCCTTCCGTCGTTGTGTCTTGTTATGATTGAGTTTTACCAAAAAGAAAAGTGTCCCTCAACTTTTGATTTCTTAAAAAATAGTTTAGGAAAGCAAAGTCATGAGCAATTGCATTGAATTTTTTCTTTTTTTTGGATTAGACTACGATTAGGCCGTAAAACCCTAGTTTAGCAATCAGTATAGATGTTCTAAGTTAAAGACGGAAGCGAGGAGAGATTGTGGCAACCCACTCTCACCATCTGGCGAAGAGAACTTGGAACCTCTACTAAGGAGGGTACACGACGTGTGCTATTCTTCGGGTGACCATTGAATTCCAAAAACCTAGATTAATATAATAGTACTAATTATGTACGAACACAATCATTGAGAAGGAGGCGGCACTCTTCGTGACTTCTGGACAAAAATTTACATATTTTTAACAAAGCCCTTTTGTTGCCTTTTATTATTTTTTTAGGTTATGAAATTTGGGCTCTCACAGATAAACTTTTAAAATATTTTTCTTAGAAATAAGGTAAATATTGAAGGTAGGGTTGATCAACAGATCGGATTCTGACGGATCTGCTTAGATCGACATCGATCGCTTAGATCGAATGATGGAATCGAACGAGATCGCGGATGAAGTAATAGATCAGATGGTGTTCATCCGTCCTCCAGTGCGCACGGTTCTCCCAGTGCCCCTGTCCCATGACCCGGATTACCACAGTCTACCATGGTCGTGTCTTACTGACTTCGTTCCGCCCGCCTCAGCCGCTCTCTCGTGGCTCGGGGCGACCGCTCTCTCTCCTTCTGTCGCGCGCCTGCTCCTCACACACTCGCGCTCCCCCCTCGCACCCCTCTCGTCCCACTCTCTTCCACTTGCGTCTTTCTCGGTCTTCTCACTAGCCTTTCTTCGTCTTCCCTCTTACTGTCCTTGCATTTGTTCCCCCTTCCCATCCTTCTTCTCTGGTCAGTCCACACCAGATCACGATTCAGTACTTCCTCTGGATACCTCGCAGGACAGGCACCGCGTGTGGAACACTACAGTCCAGCCACCGCACCACGCTCCGCGCGCGGTAGCCCACCTCATCAAGTACCCCATATTATGTGTCGAATCAGAATATAGTCTAAATGCCGCCCAACCCTGGACCCGAGCTGAGATAGGATCATAGAAGCGTTTTCCCTGTGTGTTTTTAAAAATTCATCGGTATTCTTAGGGATCGCTTTAATCGGATCGGATCACTATATCAGATACGATACGATTATAACGGATTAACGACCGATCCGAAGCGTATACGACAAAATCACAGATAGGGTGCCAAAAGTACGGCGAATCGGATAGGATACGGATGCATGATCAGGCTCCGGTCCATTGACAGCCTATGAAGGGTTTTACCTTAGTGTAGTGTTATGAGCCTTAACAACAGGTGTCAAGAGCGGACACTGTGGCATGGGGATGCAGTATGAAATCCATTCACGATATATGATCCAACTTATAAATTGCCAGTAGTTGTTTCGAATATAAATCCCAGATGGTTAGGTTCGGAGGAAAGGAAGGAGGAATCGGTTGATGAGAAGGACTTCGTTGGGTGTGCGGAGCACCAAATTCGCGGAGAGATGGTCGGCTCGCCCCCTTTTGCAAATACGAAGATGCCTTCGCTGCGGAAGAGTATTCGGTTTACAAGGCCTC
>JABCRI010001415.1:0-30920 GCA_015143295.1 Tetracentron sinense
TTCTCTCAATCTTCCTTTGGTGTTTTATCTGGCGACGGATGCTCTTAAATGGTATCACAATCGATTATGGCCACCAGGATTCTCTCAAATAGGCAATGTCCGCCTAATGCTCTCCATGATGGTACACGGCCACTTGTATTGGCCTTGCAAATTGATTCGCTGTAAGTGCAATTCACACTTGAACTGGTGTCGACGATTGTAAATAGTGCCGAGACTTGTCCTTTCGTGATTGGGAATAGTGCCAAACGTGTGTTGTGCGGTAAATAGTACCGATCCCTCGAATACGTTGGTTTTTGTCGGACTGTTGTGCTTGAAGAGTTAGTGCCCGAGGCTCGTTGTTAAAGCTACGTTGTCTGTTGCCACAACGTACGTTGTCTGAGTACCACAAGTTACGTTGTCAGAGCTACGTTGTATGTGCCGTATCCGGAGAGCGACGTTGTCAGAGCTTATGGTGATCCGAGCTACGTTTGTCAGAGGTACTTGTTGAGACGTTTGCAGAGATACGTTGTCATTGGAGCTACGTTGGTTCCGAGCTACGTTGTCCGAGCTACGTTGTCAGAGTTACGTTGTCAGAGCTACGTTGTCTGTGCCTTATCCGAGCTACGTTGTCAGAGCTACATTATCTGTGCCTTATCCGAGCTACGTTGTCAGAGCTACGTTGTCCGAGCTACGTTGTCAGAGCTACGTTGTCTGTGCCTTATCCGAGCTACGTTATCTGTGCCTTATCCGAGCTACGTTGTCAGAGCTACGTTGTCCGAGCTACATTGTCAGAGTTACGTTGTCAGAGCTACGTTGTCAGAGCTACGTTGTCTGTGCCTTATACAAACTACGTTGTCTGAGCCATATTCTTTGTGCCGAGCTACGTTGTCTGAGCCATATTCTTTGTGCCTCCTGAGCTACAATCTCCAGAGCATAACACCAGAGCTCGTCCTCAAGTGTATATACCCAGTGACCTCACGATAAGTATCTTTATACTATTATGTTCATATGTTCATGTGCTTGTGCCTTATACTGACTTTATCATCGGAGCTTATTTCAGGGTGCACACCCGCCCCCTCAGACTCATTCACAGGTGGAGTTTTGCTAACATTCCTCTACCAACTAAGCAGCTATAGACGTGTGGCGTGTACGGGATTTTTCCCTTTCATTCATTATAAGGAAGCCCAAAATGAAATGAAGATGGTTTTGGAGACATCTCATTATTGTTTTTCAATGATATAAATGTATAACTGAACCACGATTATCTCTATCAGTGACCACTTAAATTATTTTCTCGATTACCTACACTTTCTTTGTATGTATTATTATCATATATTCTCGCAAGGTAATGGAGTATTGACCATTGGATCACAAATCCCACTAAAGACATGATTTTAATGTGTAATATTCATTATGATAAGCCCTAAATGAAATGAAGATGGTTTTGGAGACGTCTCATTATTGTTTTTCAATGATATAAAATGTATCTGAACCACGATTAGCTCTATAAAGATAGAAATAGATATTTATTGATAAAGATGAATGATTTACAATGACCACTCATTGAGGATTATATAGAGATCGCATGAGTCTCATATAGAAACATTATCACATCATAATCAAATCTAATTGATACTAATCTAATATGATGAGATACACCGATAATAATATAGTGTATCTCATTCACTTAATTACAATAAAACATTCCCTAATACTCCCCCTCAAACACATGAGAATTGGAGAATCTTCATGTGATTGACGCATGCAAAGTTCACCTGCCCCAGTCAATATTGTGAAGCCTGCTATTGATTACATTTTATTTGCCAAGCCATTACCAAGCCAATACTGTTGACAAAGATGTAAAGATAGAAATGATGGATAGAAGAAGTATGAGTCTTTAATTAGCTAGACCAAAATCTGCCACTTCTTGAGAATAGCTTCTTTGGGCTGAGAGGGTAGGCCACTATAGGCCTGAAAGTGATGCCTCTATGGGCTAAAGATAAATGAACCTCAATGGGTCTTTAAAATTGCCTCTGTGGGCTTAAAATGGGCCTCTATGGGGCCTAATGTATTGGTCTCTGCAAACCTGATAATAACGCCTCTATAAGTGTGAGCGTGGGAATTTACCTCATTTCCATCCCAGAATGAAGCTAAAAACCTTAAAGTTGTAAGGCCTACATTCTATCAACCATTACAGTAACAATTATTGGATTTGAGGAAATTAAACGTGACTACACATTTGATGAGGATTTTGGTAAGATATATGGGGCTTTACTAGTAGACCCTAATTCAGAGTACTCGCAATATCAGTTACTTGACGGGTACGTATTTTTTGGGAACTAGTTGTGCCTTCCAAGAACTTCTCTTCGAGATCGGGTTGTATGGGAGCTACACTCCAGAGGTCTAGGGGGGCATTTTGGACGTGACAAACGATCACACATGTGGAAGATCGTTTTTATTGGCCAAGCTTGAAGCGTGATGTGGGAAAGATTTTGAAGCAATGTCGAATTTTGTCAGTCGGGAAAAGGAAAAGAACACCGGGTTGTATACTCCACTACCTATTCCGGAAGCACCATGGGAAGATTTAAGCATGGATTTCGTGTTTGGGTTTACCAAAAAATCAAAAAGGATTCGATTCTATTTTCGTAATTGTGGACCGATTCTCAAAAATGACGCATTTTATTCCATGCAAGAAGGCTTCAAATGCTTCTTATATAGCCACATTATTCTTTAAGGATGTTGTTCGATTACATAAGGTGCCAAAAACCATTGTTTCTGACCGAGATGTCAAGTTTGTAAGTTACTTCTGGAAAACATTGTGGGCAAAAATGGGCACAAAGCTTGAGTACTCTAGTGTGCTTATCATCCATAGACAAACAGCCAAACAGAAGTTGTGAATCGAAGCTTAGGTAATTTGCTACGATGTTTGGTTGGTGACAAAATTACAACATGGGATCTTATTCTTCCTCAGGCGGAGTTTGTATATAATAGCTCTATCAATCGAATGACGCGACGATCTCCTTTTGAGATTGCTAATGGTATTAATCCTAGGTAGCCTATTGACTTGATTCTTTTACTAGTATCTGTCGCACTACTGAAGATGCCGAAGCATTCTCCCAGCATATCAATGAAATCCATGATGAGGTCCGTAGAAATATTGCAATTAGTATTGTAAGTTACAAAGAAAAGGTTGATCTCCATCGACGGTTTGCCCAATTCAAGAAGGGTGATATGGTAATGGCCCATTTAAGGCCTGAAAGGTTCCCAGCTGGTACCTATCACAAGGTTTATTCAAAGAATGTTGGACCTTATCGGGTTTTGAAGCGCTTGGGGAAAATGCTTACTTGCTTGAGCTTTCACTAGATGTTTGATTTAGCCCTATCTTCAACATTGAAGACTTAACAGCATATTTTGGGCACCATAAAGAAATTGAAGAGTGTATTATCCACCTCCCACCAGCACCCAAGCAAAAGGTAGAGGACATTGAAGATGTGCTCGATGATCAAATTATGTCTACAAGGCATAGTGGATATCAAAGGTTTTTAGTTAAGTGGAAGAATCGCCCTCTATCAGATTGCACATGGATCATTGCAGAAGATTTTCAGCGAATCAATCCTAATTTGTATGAGCATTACCAGACCATTCACTCGTCGGAGCCGAGTTTTTTCAAGACGGGGGCAATTGATGAAAACAGGTCCGTGGGTTTCAAAGTGTACAACCGTAAGCCAAAGAAAACCCACGGCTATCCATAAAAACCATAAAATGGGCCCACAAATATGAAAATTCAGTCATGCATTAAAGGGGTCTTCTAGAAAGACCAAGACTCTTTTTGAAAGTTGGTAGAATTCTCTAGAAAGTCAAAAAGTCTTCAAGAACTCTCTGGAAAGTCAAGTCCTTAAAGAGTTTTCTAGAAAGTTAAAGTCTTTAAAATTTTCTAGAAAATCAAGAGTCATTAAGAATATTCTAGAAAGCCTAAGGGTCTAGAAAGTCAAAGAGTCTAAGTTGGTCCTAGAACCTTAATGTCTTAGCATTTATGTAGAATGTTTTATAAATATATATAAATAAAGGACCCTATGACAATATAGGGAATTCAGAATTGAAGTAAATGAAAGTTCTTATTTAAGTAAGGTGTGACTCCTTGCATTGGTGGTATGACTCCATCTTCAGACGCCTAAATTGGTGAGACTCCAATCCTAGGTATTCTATAGAAGTAGTGAAACTCTATTTCTCTTCTTTCTTTCTTCTTATTTCATTTCTCTTTAACTTTCGTATTCCCTTTATTATAATTTAGCATCATTCTTTCTTCGTACTACATTAGGTTTGTTGGTTTTAATGATTTATTAAAATGGATTGAAAATAAAACAATAATGTTTTAAATGAGTTTAATAATTTTAAATAAAACCCCTTGTGTGTGATATAAGGATGTATTGAATCTTGGTTGTTTTGGGTGAAATACCCATGAGCTTGAAAGAAACTCTCTTTGCATTTATTAGTCCCACATCAGATAATGAAGAGACTTGAAGCTAGCTAATAAAGCGTACTACTCCTATAGAGTATGTTCTGTTGGTGTAATTGGGCTAAATTCCTGCACACATAGCCACTTAGCAAATACAGACAGATAATAAATGCAGTTAAATAAACAATTAATTATTTAATTAATTATGGTAGAGAATCGCTTCGCTGAGAGGCGCTACAAGAGAGTCTTTCTTGAAGATAGTCGAAGCCTCCCATGTGCAAGGAATATGACAGCTCTATCTCCGGGATACAACTCAGCTCGGATTCTCTCCGGTCTTCCCAACGAGTTTGCACTACTCGGTAGAAGACGGAGTACTGATCTTCCTTTAGGATGCCCTTCAAAATAAATATATGCATATCCATTTAATTAGGGTTTGCCTAATTATCCAAATGTCCTAAAGTCCCATCGGATTTACAGTAAAAGATAATCTAATTAATTGGACAAAATTCAAAATTACCATTCTACCCCTTAGGGTTTAAGGGTCTGTTTGGTTACAGGGTTAGGTCCACTCTGATTTGGTCTAATCCTGTTTTAACCTATTCCAGTTTAGGTATGCACCTATTCTGTTTGGTTACAGAATCTAGTTCTGTCCAGAATCAATTCTGCACAGAAACTGTTTCTGGTTTGGCCAGAATCAATCCTGTCTTAAGTCCCGTTTGATTACAGATTTTAAGTTAATCCATTTTAACTTAATCCAAGTCTGTTTGGTGACAAGATTACACTTAATCTAAATTTATTAGTTCGGGTTATGTTTGGGTACAAGAACAAGCTTGTCCAGATTAACCCATTCCACAAGATACCCCTGATTGGGTCCATCATGTGGATATGGTAGGATCACCCGAAATCGGATGGTCACCAAGATGGTTCAGTCCATGACAGACTGATCCACTGTTCTACTCGATCTGGAATCCCAGATCGGGCATCTGAACAGTATGGACGGTTGAGAAGCCCGAAGGCATTCTGAAACCTCATCAGGAGCTGGACACACTGTCCATTTCCTGGTATCCATGGATCTGGATCGATCCGGACAACCTGCTGGGTCTGGTTCTGGGTTCTGGGCCTCTGGATGATGGGTCAGGGTCACCATCTTCTCCATCGAGCTCAAGGACCACCATTAATGGAGAGCTCCAGGTTAGGGTCCTCCTAAGAGGTCCCTGGTACGGAGTCATCCTGATGGACCATGGCTACTCGGAGTAGACTGGACCAGGGTGCACCTACTCTGGTCTGGTGGCTCACTGGACTGTAGGCTCCGTGGTCTGGGCTCACGGATCAGGCTCACTGGTCTCTGTGCTCCGTGGTTTGGGCCACGGATCAGGCTAATCTCCACGGATCAAGCTCTAGTCTGGCTCACTGGTCTGAGTTCCAACAACTATCAGACCCTCCCCAAGCCCCTCTATATATAGAGGACCCAGGTCCCCTTGCATGCGCATGGGCTCAGCCACATGGCTAGGCCCTCCTGCACCAGGCAGGCCACATGGCACACAAGGTCAGGCCTTGGTCAGAGCAACCCATCATGGGCCAGCACACATGGGCCTGCGCCCACTGACCCAGGCACTCATTAGATCTGATCCACCTGACACACCCATGTGTGTCCTCGGATCTCACACACCCAGATCCAACGGTCCAGATCAGACCTAGCCTGAGACTTGATCAGACGGCTCTGATCAGATTTACTCAAAAGAAATAGCGACCCAAGCGACGTGCGAAGTGCAAAGTGCGCCTCATAGCGCCCAAAGCCCTATGCCCGCACCGCACCCGCACCCGAGCCCGAGCCCGAGCCCGAGCCCGAGCCCGTGCCCGTGCCCGTGCCCGTGCGTGTGCGAGCGCAGCTCGCGCACCCTAGTTACCGTCTAAAGAAATTGGTGGGTCAAAGTCTACACCTCACTATTAGTTGTTGACAACTAAGCAACTAAGGGGGTAAATAAACTCTTTAGATTTTCTTTACTTTTCCGATGTGGGACTAAAGAACTAAGAGAAATGCACTAAAAGTGTGTTTTCTCTCTTTCAAGAGATTAAACACCCAACCTAAACAAAGATTAAATTAATGGGGGTTTTAGTCCATGATTAAAATCAAAACCCCGGATCCTAATGATCCGGTTTTTTATTAATTTAAAACAATTTAAAATCAAAATCAACAATCCCCCACTTGATTTAAAATTAGTAAAGTAATTAAGAATTAAGTAAAACAAATTCGAGCATCCAAGAATATCATGTGCATAGATGTAGGTGTCTTTCGACTTGAACCTACACTTAGTGCAAACAAATCAAGAAAGGCTAGAGAACCCAGTGGACTATGCCTTGAACTGCAGAACTCGTATTGACCAATCGGATTCGTCGCACACACATTCCTTTCAGAAGATATGTGTACTCATTCAGCTTAGCACTTTAACGTCCATGCCTTAACCCCGGTCTTACTGAGAGCTCTAGAGATTTAGCCAGAATCTCATTGAAGGTGACGAGCCTTCGACACTCAGAAAGGTGAGTCTATCAAGAGTGCTTCTGCACACTCCAGCCTTTTACAGGCCTATAGTTACTCATTAAGAGAATCCATTTAAATTCTCAACCTCATCGCAAAATTATCTATAGATCTACTTGTCTATAGACTTGCACTATTGACATCATCCTTAGGAAGGGACACAACTTGAAATGACATTTCATTTTATAGTGCAATTGCAGTTTCTTACAAGGTTTATTATTCCCATTGAACCTGAGAGACTCATCAGGTTGGGTTTGCACCTAGTTCAACTGCTCAACTGGCTTCAGTCCCATTCCTCTTGATGTCTTCATCACAAGGTCCGTGCCAAGGCCCTTGGACAAGGGGTCAGCCAAATTCTCTTTGGACTTTACATACTGGATTGCAATTTTCCCATCAGCAATCAGACCCCTAACATGGTTGTGCTTCAGGCGGATCTGTCTGGACTTGCCATTGTAGTTCTCACTGTATGCTTTGAGCATAGCCGCCTGGTTATCACAATAGATTGTGACTGCTGGCATTGGTGTCTCCCAGATTGGCACGTCAACTAGAATACTCTTGATCCATTCAGCTTCTTCTCCAGCTGACGATAGTGCAATGAACTCCGATTCCATGGTGGAATGAGTTATGCAAGTCTGCTTCTTGGACTTCCAGGAGATAGCTCCTCCTCCCATCGAGAAGATCCATGCAGTGACCGACTTTGATTCGTCTGGGCATGAATTCCATGTCGCGTCACTAAAACCTTCAAGCACGGCGGGTGATCTTCCGTAGTGCAGAGCATAGGACAATGTACCCTTCAGGTACCTCAGAATTCTGATCAATGCTACCCAGTGCAATCGACCAGGGTTACTGGTATATCTGCATAACATCCCCACTGCTTGAGCTATATCCGGCCTTGTGCAATGCATCGCATACATTAGACTGCCGATTATCTGCGAGTACTCCAGTTGAGAAACACCTCTGCCTGTATTCTTTGTTAGTTTAATACTTGAATCAACTGGCGTAGGAGCCGGAGTACAATCAAACTGATCGAACCTCCTAAGAATCTTTTCAATGTAGCTTGACTGAGAAAGCGCAATTCCTTCGTTGCTCCTAATAATCTTGATTCCAAGTATAACGTCTGCTTCGCCCATATCTTTCATATCAAAGTTAGACGATAGGAACTCCTTTGTGTTAACAACACTTTGATCATCCGTTCCGAATATAAGCATGTCGTCAACATATAAGCAAATTATCACCCCAGAGTTGTCTCTGAATTTGCTATATACACAGATATCACCACTGTTGACTTGATACCCATCAGCTAGAAGGACACTTCTGAATTTATCATGCCACTGTTTTGGAGCTTGCTTCAATCCATATAATGATTTCAGAAGTTTGCAGACTTTCTTCTCGTTCTTTGGCGAAACATATCCTTCAGGCTGATCCAGGTATATTTCTTCTTCTAGATTGCCATTCAGGAATGCAGTTTTGACGTCCATCTGATGAATGATCAAATCCTTGATTGAGGCCAACGCAATCAACATCCTAATGGTGGTCAACCTAGCCACAGGGGCATAGGTGTCAAAGTAATCAAAACCCATTCGCTGTCTGAAGCCCTTTGCAACCAGTCTAGCCTTGAACTTTTCTATGGATCCATCTTGTTTCAATTTCTTCTTGAAGATCCACTTGCACCCTACTGTCTTGTTTCCAGGAGGTAGGTCCACCAAGATCCAAGTGTTGTTAGAGTTGATAGAGTGCATCTCATCATCCATTGCCTCTTTCCAAAGATCTGCGTCTTTAGACATCATTGCTTCAATGTAACTTGTTGGATCCTTCTCGATCAAACAAATATATTCAGGGCCAAAATCCTTTGGAATTCTTGGTCGAGTACTTCTTCTTGGTTCAGAAGGAACTGGGTCTTCAGGCTCTTTCCGCTTGGAACTGGATTCCGGTTGGTCCCCCACTACTTCTTGACTTCTCTTATATGGGAATACAGCTTCAAAGAATTCAGCACTAATAGCTTCCACAACCGAGTGTGGTGCTGGAGTTTCCAGATTTAGAAATCTATACGCTTTGCTTGACATTGAGTAGCCAATGAAAACACAGTCAGTACCTCTGGTTCCTACCTTGGGGTTATTCAAGTTAGGCAATCTTACTTGGGTTAGACAACCCCAAACCCTAAGGTACTGTAAGTTGGGTTTTCTTCCCTTCCACAATTCATATGGAATAGATTCTGCTTTCCGTTGAGGAACTCTGTTGAGAATGTGACAGGCTGATAAAAGTGCTTCACCCCAAAGATTTGGTGGAGCACCGGAGCTAGTTAGCATGGTATTAACCATTTCTGTCAGAGTTCTGTTCTTTCTTTCTGCAACGCCATTTTGCTGTGGTATGTACGGTGCAGTTGTCTCATGACGGATCCCGTTATCTTCACAAAATTTAACGAACTCTGAATCAAGATATTCGCCACCTCTGTCAGTTCTAAGTATCTTGATTCTAGCTTCCTGAAAATTCTCAACTTCTGACTTGAAAATCTTGAATTTCTCAAATGCTTCGTCTTTAGTTCGGATGAGGAAAACATGCGTGTATCGAGAGGCATCATCGATAAAGGTGATAAAATATCTTTTCCCTCCTCTTGACTGTACACCAATCATTTCACATATATCACTGTGAATAAGCTCGAGTAGCTTTGATTCTCTCTCTATACCCTTGAATGGAGGTCTCACAATTTTGCACTTACTGCAGGCAATACATTTTTCATACTTATCACTGGATGCGTTAGCTATTAGTCCTTGATTGGTCATAGATTTTATTTTCTTGAAATTAATGTGACCTAGCCTACCATGCCATAGATCAAAGGACTCAGTGATATAAGCAGAAATAACTGGAGTTTCATTCATAGTGTTGAACTTGAACATTCCCGCTACAAGGTATCCCTTCCCGATAAATATCCCATTTTTGGTTACAACTACCTTGTCAGACTCAAAAACCAGCTTGTACCCGAGCTTGCCGATCAGGGCTGCCGAGACAAGGTTCTTACGGATATCAGGCACGTGCAGAACGTCCTTCAGTTCAATAACGTTCCCGGAGGTAAACTTCAGCTTCACCACTCCCTTTCCTGCAACCTTTGATGACGAAGAGTTACCCATAAACATGTTCATTCCTTCCCCCACTAGTTCGTAGGAATTGAACATATTCTTGTCACTGCAGACGTGACGGGTGGCTCCAGTGTCAATCCACCACTCAGACTCTTCACCAATCATATTGGCCTCAGTCACCACTGCCACCATGTTGACATTGTTTCTCTTCTCTTCCTTTTTCACAAACTTCCTCTTCTTCTGAAAATTCCCTCTCTTGTTAATCTTGCAGTTCTTGGCATAGTGCCCTATCTTACCACAAGAGTAACACTCTACATCCTTCTTGAAATTTCCGGTGTTATTATTGTTACTATTGTTGTTGTTGTTGCTGTTGCTATTGTTGCACGGACCCTTCTTCTTCTCAAATTTCCCTGTCCTCTTAAACTCTTTCTTTCTCGGTTGAAACTTCTTTGATTGATGTGAATCAACCATATGAGCCTTAGCAGTCGGCTCCTCCTTCTTGTCACGCTTTCTGCTTTCTTCTTCTACCCTGACATGGTGCAATAGGGTTTCAAGATTCCAGTCTTCCTTCTTGTGCATCAGCTTCGATCGATACTCCTTCCAGGATGAGGGAAGCTTGGCAATGATAGCGTTGACATGGAAGGTTTCATCCAAAACCATTCCAGCCGAGGTGACCGCATCTGCTATCTTCTGTAGCTCTTGTATCTGTTCCATTATGGTCTTTCCATCAACCATCTTAAATTCCAAGTAGTTGGCAACGTGGAATTTCTTTGTTCCAGACTCCTCTGCTAGGTAGACTAGCCTCAACACCTCCCACAAGTCTCTAGCTTGCTTGGTCTTCCTTGAGTGTTGTTCATACAGCTGGTCCGACAGTGAGTTGAGGATGAGATTCCGAGCCGTATCATCATCATCAATCCACCTTTGTACTTGTGCAGTAGCGTAATCCAAGTCTATTTTAGCGATGTCAGGATCTTCTGGAATTTTCGGACACTCCTCTGTGAGGACATGATCAACCTTTGATTGCTTTAAGAAAAACTTCATCCTCTGCTCCCAGCGGTAGAAGTTCTTTCCATCAAATCGGGGCATCGGCTCCGTCTGGTTCAGTCCTCGTACTTGCAAAGCAGCCATGGAGATAGACAATATCTTCAAATTGTTGGTGTAATTGGGCTAAATTCCTGCACACATAGCCACTTAGCAAATACAGACAGATAATAAATGCAGTTAAATAAACAATTAATTATTTAATTAATTATGGTAGAGAATCGCTTCGCTGAGAGGCGCTACAAGAGAGTCTTTCTTGAAGATAGTCGAAGCCTCCCATGTGCAAGGGATATGACAGCTCTATCTCCGGGATACAACTCAGCTCGGATTCTCTCCGGTCTTCCCAACAAGTTTGCACTACTCGGTAGAAGACGGAGTACTGATCTTCCTTTAGGATGCCCTTCAAAATAAATATATGCATATCCATTTAATTAGGGTTTGCCTAATTATCCAAATGTCCTAAAGTCCCATCGGATTTACAGTAAAAGATAATCTAATTAATTGGACAAAATTCAAAATTACCATTCTACCCCTTAGGGTTTAAGGGTCTGTTTGGTTACAGGGTTAGGTCCACTCTGATTTGGTCTAATCCTGTTTTAACCTATTCCAGTTTAGGTATGCACCTATTCTGTTTGGTTACAGAATCTAGTTCTGTCCAGAATCAATTCTGCACAGAAACTGTTTCTGGTTTGGCCAGAATCAATCCTGTCTTAAGTCCCGTTTGATTACAGATTTTAAGTTAATCCATTTTAACTTAATCCAAGTCTGTTTGGTGACAAGATTACACTTAATCTAAATTTATTAGTTCGGGTTATGTTTGGGTACAAGAACAAGCTTGTCCAGATTAACCCATTCCACAAGATACCCCTGATTGGGTCCATCATGTGGATATGGTAGGATCACCCGAAATCGGATGGTCACCAAGATGGTTCAGTCCATGACAGACTGATCCACTGTTCTACTCGATCTGGAATCCCAGATCGGGCTTCTGAACAGTATGGACGGTTGAGAAGCCCGAAGGCATTCTGAAACCTCATCAGGAGCTGGACACACTGTCCATTTCCTGGTATCCATGGATCTGGATCGATCCGGACAACCTGCTGGGTCTGGTTCTAGGTTCTGGGCCTCTGGATGATGGGTCAGGGTCACCATCTTCTCCATCGAGCTCAAGGACCACCATTAATGGAGAGCTCCAGGTTAGGGTCCTCCTAAGAGGTCCCTGGTACGGAGTCATCCTGATGGACCATGGCTACTCGGAGTAGACTGGACCAGGGTGCAACTACTCTGGTCTGGTGGCTCACTGGACTGTAGGCTCCGTGGTCTGGGCTCACGGATCAGGCTCACTGGTCTCTGTGCTCCGTGGTCTGGGCCACGGATCAGGCTAATCTCCACGGATCAAGCTCTAGTCTGGCTCACTGGTCTGAGTTCCAACAACTATCAGACCCTCCCCAAGCCCCTCTATATATAGAGGACCCAGGTCCCCTTGCATGCGCATGGGCTCAGCCACATGGCTAGGCCCTCCTGCACCAGGCAGGCCACATGGCACACAAGGTCGGGCCTTGGTCAGAGCAACCCATCATGGGCCAGCACACATGGGCCTGCGCCCACTGACCCAGGCACTCATTAGATCTGATCCACCTGACACACCCATGTGTGTCCTCGGATCTCACACACCCAGATCCAACGGTCCAGATCAGACCTAGCCTGAGACTTGATCAGACGGCTCTGATCAGATTTACTCAAAAGAAATAGCGACCCAAGCGACGTGCGAAGTGCAAAGTGCGCCTCATAGCGCCCAAAGCCCTATGCCCGCACCGCACCGCACCGCACCCGCACCCGAGCCCGAGCCCGAGCCCGAGCCCGAGCCCGAGCCCGTGCCCGTGCCCGTGCGTGTGCGAGCGCAGCTCGCGCACCCTAGTTACCGTCTAAAGAAATTGGTGGGTCAAAGTCTACACCTCACTATTAGTTGTTGACAACTAAGCAACTAAGGGGGTAAATAAACTCTTTAGATTTTCTTTACTTTTCCGATGTGGGACTAAAGAACTAAGAGAAATGCACTAAAAGTGTGTTTTCTCTCTTTCAAGAGATTAAACACCCAACCTAAACAAAGATTAAATTAATGGGGGTTTTAGTCCATGATTAAAATCAAAACCCCGGATCCTAATGATCCGGTTTTTTATTAATTTAAAACAATTTAAAATCAAAATCAACATGTTCTCATGTTATCACATACAAACAATTTTGTGTTCTAGCGAGGTGCATCACACCAAGCGTGACTACACGCGCGTGCAAGGGCATAGGCTTGGCACTTTTCACTTTGCAACATCTTGAGTTGCGTAATCTTTTTCAGATTAGAAGTCATATCACCACCGTTGATCTGATCAAAGATTGAGATAGGTCAGTTCGGATTTTGTGATTCATTACAGATCATGGGTGGGCGTCCAAGTTCAATGAACCTAGTGGGTTCATGAATGGATCTCTTGGGGAAGTCCAAGAGACTCATAAATGGGGAGGTTAGGAAGCCCAAGAGGCTCTCAAGGCTAGCTCTTGCCTATATAAGGTGAGGATGAGGAGGGGAGTTTAACACAAGTATAGAACCCTTAGCAGACCTCTGTCCAATTGAGCCCAAAAGAAGAGCATGAACCGGAGAAGAAGAGAACAAGATTCAAACCTTTATTGGAGACCTAAAGTCTATCTCAAGGTTGAAAACGACACCAACCAAATAGATCCACACCTGAGATAACTAATCCTCGGATTGCATATCAAGCCTTATTAATTTGTGTGCATCCTAAAAGTGGCTAAGGTAAAGTTCCTACCAGATAGTGCAGAAGAGATTGATTCTAGGCTAGGTTGAATCCCGGATAGAGTTGTTGTATTCCCTTGCATACATAAAAGGGGAGTCTCGAACTATCTCCTCCAAAAAGTGCTTTGTCCCACACCTCTTAGCCAAATTAATTGTTTTCTTGGGGTCATTGTATGCAAGTTTTCAGTTATTTTGATGTGTTAAAACCAATAGATTCATTGGGGGTATATTCAATTATTTTAGGAACCATTTTATATATTTCCTACATGCCCACGTGGGCATGGTAAATCTAAATCCCTAGCTACTGTGGTCCTAAAAGATATAATGACAATATAAGTGGCTTTGGCTTGATGTAAAACGTGGAAACAAAAACAGAAGGAGACAGAAGAATGAAAATTTTGGAGCTGCTTTCCTTACCTTTACGATCCTTTTTGGGCTTTCTTGATAGTTGAAGAAAAATAATCACACCCACAAACAGAAGAAGGCTAGCACCTCCGGAAACTCCTCCAATAATGGCTTTGTTCTTACTTGAACCTCCTGCAATAAGATAGCCCTTAATATATAACTAGATAAAGGAGAATGAATGCAATGGTCTTCTGTCAATTTACCCGGCATTTCCTACTATGATGAGAAATGCCTACTGTGATTTCAGTGAAATTAACTTGGCAATAATGCTCTTTTGTAGCCGAGGGTTACAAAGGTTCAATGATATCAAATACTAATATGTTTAAATAATATAAATTAGATGTGACGTTTTTGAACCGTGTGCCTAAGTGTTATCCTTTGCAGCCTGGGATATAAATACTATTGTTGCAAGGTTTCAGTCTGATTTCTCTTCCACCCATCGCTTAAGTCTTCATGTTGGATGGGCTACGGTACCTAATAAATTAAAATCCATGAGATAATTAATAATCAAAGTACTTGTAAGACTAAGACGAGCAAATGGTCTCGAGGGATCCCTACATCCTTCTTCGTGAGTGGGCTTCATAACCAAAATATATATAAAAGGGCAGTGACCCTTCCGGCTGACTTGTCAAACCGGTTTTGAGCATTGAATTGAACTTCAGCACACATCCTCAAAAAGATTAATTCTTCTTGAGGAGAATCACTAGAATTGATGTCAAAACAGGTACTAAACTTGTATTTGTTTTTACTATTTATTGCTGCATTGGTTAAAGCAAAATAGATTTTGCTACTTTCACTCTCCCCCTATTTGTATTCTCCTCGGTTTGGAAATAAAACCAAAAAAAAAAAAGAATATTGAGTATACTCTCACATTTTAAAAATATCAAAGTAAGTTATTAGTGTGGGACCCACAAGTGGATGACATAAAATCCTTTTTTCGAGATAAGTACCGATTAGTCACCCTAAATCAAAGATATTACCTAAAAGGACATGATTTGAAAAGTTTTACCAAATAGGGTATGTACTCCAATATTACCCTTATCTGTGTTGGGTTTTATATGCATAACCAAGGGGTTAATATGTCAAAAGCATATCCTATTAGGTAATAAAAATACAAAGTATGCCTTTTTTGATCAATATGTTAAAAGCATGCTTTTTTAGGTAATAAAAATGCAAAGCATGACCTTTTAGGTGAATCACCCTTTTTTTTATCTAAAGCCAAGTAGGGATTGTGAGAGTATGTTTAGCATTCCTCAAACCAAAAATACTTAATGACTAGTCATAGTCATAGGGTCACCCACATACTCTTAGTTTTAGAAAAAAAAATATTAATATTTTCTTAATCCAGTTATGCCCCTAACACATGGTGACCTTAGTGGCATAGCTAGATTCCCCCATAATCCAGTCATAACTTAGAGGATTTGGTTCCACTCAAATTACAAACAAAAACAAGGAGAAAATACATTTACACCCCTGAGATGAAAATACACATAGACACTTTTAGTTTTCAAAAAATACATTAAGTATCCTTACTTCTTTTTAAAATAGTGGCACTTAGACCCCCTCCATTAGTTGACCGTTAGTCAACTCACAAAAATGTTTATTTATGCTGATTTCATGTGATAAAATATATAAAATTTCAAAATTACCCCTCTAATTTTCAGAAAACACTATTCTTACTCCAAAACACTATTTATTTAATATTTAAAAATTCAGTTCTCACCCATGAGGTCGCCACGTGTCCCTTTTGACACCCCTTAACCGTGGTTAAGATTCACCCACCCATCCTTGTTTTTCTTAAATATTAATTCTTTTTTGAAAATTTAAAAAAAAATTAGAGTTTTTTTAATATAAAAAACATATTTTTAATATCACCTCTTGAGGTCGCCACGTGTCCCTTTTGACAACCCCTAAACCATGGTTAAGATTCACCCACCCATCCTTGGTTTTTTTTTTAAATATTAATTCTTTTTTGAAAATTAAAAAAAATTAGAGTTTTTTTAATATTAAAAACAGTTTTTTAATACCACCCCTTGAGGTCGCCACGTGTCCCTTTTGACACCCCTAAACCGTGGTTAAGATTCACCCTCCCATCCTTGGTTTTTTTTTTAATATTAATTCTTTTTTGAAAATTAAAAAAAAAATTAGAGTTTTTTTAATACTAGAAACAGTTTTTTAATACCACCCCTTGAGGTCGCCACGTGTCCCTTTTGACACCCCTTAACCATGGTTAAGATTCACCCACCCATCCTTGGCTTTTTTTTAAAATATTAATTCATTTTTGAAAATGAAAAAAATAGAGTTTTTTAATATCACCTCTTGAGGTCATCACGTGTCCCTTTTGACACCCCTTAACCGTGGTTAAGATTCACCCACCTACCCTTGTTTTTTTTGACATATTCATTTAAAAAAAATAGAGTTGTTTTAATATTAAAAACAGTTTTTTAATATCACTCCTTGAGGTCGCCACATGTCCCTTTTGACACCCCTTAACTGTTGTTAAGATTCATCCACCCATCCTTGGTTTTTTTTCTTAAAATATTATTTCATTTTTGAAAATTAAGAGGTGAATCTTAACCACAGTCAAGGGGTGTCAAAAGGGACATGGGGCACCTCAAGTGGTGATATTAAAAAACTGTTTTTAATATTAAAAAAACTCTAATTCTTTTTTTTTTTTCAAAAATGAATTAATATTTTTTTTTTAAAAGCCAAGGATGGGTGGGTGAATCTTAACCACGGTTAAGGGGTGTTAAAAGGGACACGTGGCGACCTCAAGCGGTGAGATTAAAAAACTGTTTTTAATATTAAAAAGACTCTTTTCTTTTTATTCAAAAAAAAATTAATATGTAAAAAAAAAAACAAGGATAGGTGGGTGAATCTTAACCACGGTTAAGGGGTGTCAAAAGGGACATGTGACGACCTCAAGGGGTGATATTAAAAAACTATTTTTTTTGTTTCAAAAATGAATTAATATTTGTTTTAAAAGCCAAGGATGGGTGGGTGAATCTTAACCACAGTTAAGGGGTGTCAAATGGGACAAGTGGCGACCTCAAGGGGTGGTATTAAAAATTGTTTTTAATATTAAAAAACTCTAATTTTGAAAAAATAATTAATATTTAAAAAAAAAAACCAAGGATGGGTGGGTGAATCTTAACCACGGTTTAGGAGTGTCAAAAGGGACATGTGGCGACCTCATGGGTGAGAACCAGATTTTTAAATATTAAATAAATAGTGCTTTAAAACAAGAATAAAGTTTTCTGAAATTTAGAAGGGTAATTTTGAAATTTTTTATACTTTATCACATGACATCAGCATACATCAGCATTTTTATGAGTTGACTAACGGTCAATTGATGGAGGGGTTTAAGTGTCATTATTTTAAAAAATAAGGATATTTTATGTATTTTTTTTTGAAAACTAGGGTCTATCTGTATTTTTGTCGAACCTCAGGCGGTGTAAATATATTTTCTCCCAAAAACAAAGAAGGGAATGCTAGCCCAACTGTCTTTCTTAGTTGTAATTGATTGTATAAGGTAATTAAGAAAAGTGCAGACACTGTTTGGTTAGCATAAATAAAGTAAAGTGGTTAGTACTAAGTTTTGGGTACTCCCAAATCATAAGCACCTCATTAGATAAGACAAAATAAGCTCAGCTAAATCTTGAAAGTGGTGACGGTTAGGTTAGCCATGAACGGTTAGGATTTTGGAGTAAAGGAACATATCTTGTATTGTAGGGCGACTGACCTTTTCCCAAGAAGGGTGTGAGATTAGTAGTTTGGTCATCCCTGAAGAAGGCCTTCTCCGAATACCTCAAGAAACAGCCGGCATCCACAGCCCTTCCATCCGCATCAGGAAGACATCTTCCTAAGTTCCCATGCGCGACTTTCAGACATTCCTCACACCCACTCTTACTCAACGTCTGCACGCACTGTGCCACGCCATACGCAGCAGCGCCACTCCCTATAACCCCTTCCTCCTCCTTCGTCGCTGCAAAGAACCCAGCAATCCTCGGCGTTGCAACCTCAAGATTCGATAAAAGCCGCTCCACTGCCACTTTGAAACCACTTCTCTGCGATATGGTGCGGTTATCGCATATCCTTTTGTGCCCCTCCACTGTGGTTTGATCATAGAAACTGTTACTCTCGTACCTGAAAAGTCAGCCATCAATATCATCAACATTTTAGTAACATTAATCGACGGCTCTATTTAATTCATTAATTTCATCAACCCCTCCTTCCTTGTGACGTGTGGTATAATATGGGTCATGGGATACCAGTACTATTTTAGTCAAACTAATAATTAACGAACCCAGTGGTTCCTTAAATGATTAGTGCTACCAAAAAACACATCTTCTTTTGATATGATACATCTTTTTGCTCACCAAACAAACAAAATAGAATTCCAAAGTTAAGATTCACAGCCGTTCCCTGTAACCCCTCTCTGAGATCGAAGCACAGCCAGCCCCGATTGAATTCGGGGAGAATTCAATCCATCCACATATCAACAACACGTGTTCTTATTATCCCTTATTAAATTCATTCATCATTAGGGTTTAATAATCTAACCCTGGTTTTTAGAGAAAAAATTAAAAAAAAAACTTTTAACTCTAATTAAGAACCCTTAGGATTAACATTTTTTGTTAACCGGTTTCTTGACAATGGCTGACCAGGTATTTTTTTTTATTTTTTAAACATTGCCTATAGTCATGAAAAGGTGTTCCGATTAATTGACTTTTCAAAACTGAATTTGTAGACAACATAAAACTGAGGCAAAGAAGTGTCACCCATTTCATTACTTGCAGACATGAAATCAAAATAGACAGTGAACAATAGGTATACATGACAAAATTATCACTGTTGTGCAGTAAGGGTGTGTGTATATGCTTTTACCAAAAAAAAAAAAAGTAATGTAAGGACATGCAATGCTTTAATTTAATACATTTGTTTTTTTTTTTATAAAGAAATGGTGGTCAGTGGTTAATATTGAACATAAACATGGTTTATTCATATCAGCCAATTGCAATTGAATTCAGAGACAGCATTTGGGTAGTAGAACTAACCACCCCAAAGTTACTTTCTTACAACTAACCAGGTTTACCGCCCCACATGGCCTTGGCGCAGCATTTGGGGTAGTAGAACCCTCATAAGAAATGAGAGTAGACGAGGATTGATCCTTGGATACTAGTGATCGTAGGCTTTAAATTAGGGGGAATAGGCCGTGTTGGAACTTCAAAGTCTTTGCAAATGTGTCGGGATTTTTGTCAGGCATATTCAAAAATCATTAAAACATCCAGGAGCGCATATTCAAAAATCACAAAGTTTCAAGCCCAAACCCGGCTCATTGCCACCCCAACTTTAAATTATAGACTAATCAACCTACTAAATTATAACTAGATAAGAGTTCCTGATAGCTCCATCCAAAGGCAGAGCCAGAAATTTTCCTTGGGGCCGAAAAACATGTATTAAGAAAATTAATGGATTTGAGAGGCAGAAATTTTCTTTGGGGCCGAAAAACATGTATTAAGAAAATTAATGGATTTAAGGCCTAGGGATTCAGGGGTGTAGACTCCGAGTTTTTTTTTTTTTTTTTGAGCATTTGGTCCATTTTGGTCATAAAATTCCTTAATGTCACATTTCAATAAAGATCAAGTGCCCCTTTTGAGAGAGCTACTATATAAATAAAAGGGAATGGAAATGAGATATAGATAGCGGACTACGTATTCAACTATGTAATTGAATGTCGATCCTCATTAGTCTACGCCTCCCTTTCTAACACTCACCAACTGTGGTTAAGATTCACTCACTCTACGGGTCATCCATACAACTTTGATTTTTAAAAAAATTATTAACATTAATTTAGTGAAGCTTAATCATAATTAAAAGGAGTGTTAAAAGGGGTTCCCTTTTAACACTCCTTTTAACTATGGTTAAGCTATACCAAATTTACTACTACTCTAAATAAAATTAATTAACTATATTTTTAATATTTTATATTATACATATAAAAAAAATTGACAAAATTTTTAAGAGTCCAAACTTCTCACATAGTTAACTAACCAAAGTTATTTTGGGGGCACTATATATAGATATATGGAAAGAAGTAAAAATATATTTTAAAATTTTTTATAATACTAACTAACAAAAAAACATCAAAAAATTTGGGAGGGCCATGGTCCCCCTCGCCCATGGCTCCATCATGAAAAGTGGAAAATTCAGGAGATGAATTCGATCTTTTTGAAAATATGACGTAAAAGCAATCCAAGAGAAAATCCAACTCAATTTAAAAGGAGTGAGTAACAGATTGCAAGAAAATTGTACAATCGTCGATGGTAGTAGCAATAATGGATGTAAACCAACGACGTAAGTCGACCCCCTTAAACTAAATTCAGGTGACACAAAGTTTCTATTCGACATGGAGACTTCCATGTTATGTTCTTATATAACTGTAGAGACCTGAATCTTCTTTCATGCCTTTAGTGTAAGTAATATGGGTATAATAGTATTTGTGATGTTTTATTGCTTATGTAATTATATCTAAATGGTGTAGTGTGATCAAGGCGTAATCAAAGTTGTAAAGAAGGGGGATGCATTAACATACCCTCAACTTTAGGAAGCTCTAGTTTCATCGCCACTAATCGAAATCAAGTGAATCTTGAGCCATTAGAAAGATATCGAAACCCTCTTCAATGTTTATGTTTATCATTTTTTCAGATTTTGAGTCGAGGTTAAGTTAAATGTTGGATTTTTGAAGTCGGGTCTACTGAAATTCTGATCTGCTTTAATCCATCCCAGACCAGTCAGCTTTAGAACCCATTTATCTAATTAAAAACTCATAATTAGAATTTTTCAATTAGATATAAAGTTGTTCCCCTTTGAATGACGAGTCTAATGCAAGTTGAATCGTCAAAATCTAATGAACGAGTCAAAAGTTATTATTGAAATACCAAACGGGAAAAATCTGTGTAACTCACTGGAATTTGGACGATCGATCATCCCAAACCGACAATCAATCGCCCGGAACCCAAGATCTGGATAACTCACTGGAATTTGGACGAACTATCGTCAGCACGCGACCCTGTTTTGTTAAAGATGCGGAAATTGGGGTTTGTAACTCTTTGAACTATAAATAGGGGTCCTATTTCGAGATTTTAGAGTATCCTAACCATTTCTAACCTAATTTGGCAAAGGAGAAGAGGAAATCTAGGGTTTTGAGGAAGAAATTTCTTGGAAAAGAAATAGATACCTTGAAAATTGTAAGGAAAACTTAGATATTATCAATCTCAAATCTTCTTGGGAACGATTTGGATCCAAGTGAAGGATCCCTAAGGTCGATATACTATCCAACTCAACCCTATTATGATGTTTTGTGAATGTTAGTATAATAGAAATGACAGAAATAGAGATTAGATATGTTTTTCACTAATATTGTATGAATTAAATTATTATAGATAGAAATATGGTTTAATAACTTGGATGGAATGTATGGAGGAAGAGAAATACTATGGAGGATGATTGAATGTCTGAATGCGGATTATATTTGGGTTGTATGGATGGATTAGGGTGTGGTGAAATGTTGGAAATAGGAAAGGGCAATTTATTCATAAAATACATACCCAATGTGTTTGTAAAAATGCTTGAGATGATAAATACTAATATGACACTATAAAATTATTAGAAATTGATTATGAATTATGCTAAAAATCATGATAAGGTATATATTTGTGATTGTTTGTTAAGTTATGTCTAATCATTTGTATGGTAATTGATATTCGGGAAAGTAAGAACTTAGAGGAAAATCTTTCAAACCGGGAATTCTTTAAATATATGGTATTAGATGGTATAGTGGAGTTTCTATGGTGGGAGATTGGAATCTAAGTGATTACCAACCCGAATGTTAATTGCGACACTTATGCACAAATTCACGTGTATGTTAAGGTAAGAGTATCACAAGTTACACATGTGGTCCACAAGAATAAATATTGCATACGCCTGACAGACTGAATAAGTCTAATGAGGGATCTAAATAAATGCATGTTCTGAATAAGCTGCTCAAGAACTCATAAACATAAACATTGTATACGTCTAACAGACTGAATAAGCCCAATGAGTGATCTGAATAAGTACATAAGCATAAACATCTCACAAGCACGTGGTCTTATAAGCATAAACATTTCATAAATATGTTGTCTCCTAAGTCTAAGGTTCTCACAAGTACACGAGTCAAGGTGATGATATGATGTATATGAGCACATGTTCTTCCGCACTCTGATTATGTTATTATGTTATTGGTTATAGTTCTAACTAAGTGTAGAGATAGTATGTTGTTGGTTGGATTTTATATACATCGAATGATTTTATCTTCAGCCAGATTTTTGTTTTGACAGCTATGGAGCCCAAGTTCAAAGGTGAGTCGTGGATTGAGGAGGCTTACGTCGAAAAAAGAGGAGAAGGTGAGCCTTCCAAGGAGGGAGCTAGGGGTTTTGATAGTTACCCCTATTAGTTTACGTTTTGTTTTGGGTAAGAGAATTGCAATAGACTCTTAGATGATGTTACTTATCAGACTTCTTTATAGTTGTGTATCAGACTTTTTTGTTTACGGTGAGTTATGTTTTTGTTGACCTTAGACTTGAATAGGATGACTTGAGTTTATATATCAAAATTTTATTATTCTCATTTTTGGAGACTCATGTTGTATGCCTTGGATGTCATGGATTTAAGCAGGTTTAAGAAATGTGACGATTCCAAAGTCTTATTTTGGTCAAGGTAGGATTTTGGGATTGTTACAATAACAATAATCTCTTTTTAATAGAAAGCTAATCACCCGTAATCGAAGTCTTTATGATTACCGTTACATGCGATTTGATAAAGGGTTTTAGATCCATTCTCAAAGTTCAAATCTAAATGGCTATTACACCAATAATTCCTACAAATTGATTCGGCATCCAAGTGCGACAGGTAGTTTAACCGTCAAATCTGCTTAGATGCATAATGTGGAAATCAAAAGAAACTCGACAGAGAACAAGGGAAGCTCGTCAACCCTCATGGGTGTAGTCTGATGGTTGAAGAACGAGCCGTAAATCCGGAAGTCTCGAGATCGAATCTAGGCTCCACTCAATATCGGATGTATGGGTTAGGGGTTTACTTATGCATCACGTGAGCCTAGTATGAGTTTGACCAAGATTCATACCCACGTTTACCTTAAAAAAAAAACCAAGAAAGCTCGTAATATTCTATATCACCAAGAATTCCGCATGAAACTATATTCCCCACAGCAATGAATATATACTAAACTGGCAGGAAGCACCAGAAATTACGGAGCTTCCATTTTCTTGGGCTGTCTAGTGGTCTTCTCAGTTTTCAGTAGGGTCTAGGAATTCAGAAGAGGTTAGATTTGGTGATAAGTGGGAGAGATGGTAACCTATCCAAAGCCGACCTCAAAACGACTTTGAAGCAGATAACTATTCTTATGTGATGGGTCCTTCTAGTTCTATCCTAGGGCCAAAGCCAACCCATAATTTTAATCATAGGGGGACATGTGAAACGTTCCCCTGTTTTTTAAACAATACTTTATTTTTTTTAAACAGTGACGTGTTGTAATTTACACGGGTGGGCCTATATAGGAAAAGAGCAATAGTTTGATCCACAGGCAAGAGCGAACTATGCTCCTCACTCTCATAAAGCTGCCCCTTCAACTGTCATTAACGGAAGTTATAATTTTTAACTCTATGGTTAATTTTTTTCCCTAAGATGGGTGAACATTAGGGGTGAGTGAATCTTAACCACAATTAAATGAAGTTAATAGGGGGACACGTGGTAGAAAAGGGGAGCCGAGACGCCCCTCCTCATGTCACCAACCGAGGAGGTGATTATTTTCCATAGGGAGCAATATTCCCCTCCTCCGCTGAGTAGCGGACCCCTTTCAACTATGGTTAATGAGGGTTAAACCCTCGTGGTTAATTCTTTTTTTAATTTTTTTTTCTTAAAACCAAGTTTAGATGTTTTAACTCTAAGGATAAATGAATCTTAATCATAGTTAAAAGGGAGTAAAATAGGGAACACATATGGCACCAAAAAAAAGGGGAGGGGAGGGGAGGGGGGGGGGGGGGGGGGGGGGGGGGGGGGGGGGGGGGGGGGGGGGGGGGGGGGGGTTTGAGACGATAAATCACCTAATCTGACTGAGGAGGTGATTATTTTCCTTTTTCAAAAAGCATTAGTCCACTTAAGCGACGAGAGCTATTGCTCCCTGCTCTCACAAAGGCCCTTTTAACTTTGTTTGAACTATGGTTAACAAGTTTAAATGCCTATGATTAAATTTTTTTTTGGGTAAAACGTAATGTTAGATGCTTTAACTCTAACGATTACTTAATTTTAATCTCTACTATTATAATGCAAGAAGGGTGGATAGCGTTACCTAAAAATATATCCTTAAATTATATTTCTAGATTAGATAAGTATTTTAGGGTATCATATTAATTTAAAAATAACTAACCACATCTCTACTAATTAGGAGCTATTTTAGGAGATTGGGATAAGAGGACATGAGAGTGTTTTAAATGTGTAGGGTAACTCCTAGATCTTATCCTAATAAGGATTCCGTTCCAAAGGAAACGGTTTTACCATTATTCTCTCCTAAATTTTTTCTAGGTATTATATTAATTTAAAAATAACTAACCACATCTCTACTAATTATGAGCTATTTTAGGAGATTGGGATAAGAGGACATGAGAGTGTTTTAAATGTGTAGGGTAACTCTCCTAGATCTTATCCTAATAAGGATTCCGTTCCAAAGGAAATGGTTTTACCATTATTCTCTCCTAATTTTTTTCTTACAATAATAATCTATTAAATCTTACAATAGTTAAATTCATTGTTTCCGGTTACTTCCCGTTCACATAAAATTTATTTATCATTTAATTTAATGTCTTATAATTGTTTGGACTGTACACTCACGTGCATCGCGCGTGCCTTCCACTAGTCATAATTAAATAGAGTTAAAATGAGTACACTTGTCAAGAAAAGGGAGATGAAACGCTTTCCTTAGCTTATTTTCCTTTTCTAAACACCTTCATTCATTGGATAGGGAGCGCGTTGCTGCGCATTTGTGCCTAAGACAAAAGGTGGGTCCCACATCAAAATGATAGACCGCACAAAGTGGGTATTTTTGACTTGGGATTCTCTTAGGTATAACCGGTTACTAAGAAACCGGTATAAGAGAATCTCAAGTCGTATTTTCTTAGGGGTCTAAAAAACGCCCGGGTTGGAGGGTACCTGGCCCGGCCCTGCCCTGCCCTGCCCCGCCCCCCCCCCCAAACCCTGCTCCTTCCCAGCCCATGGGCCGAGTATTGGCTTGGGCAAGGACACCCCTGCCTGGCCCTTCTCCCACTTACATAGATAAAAATTATCATATATAACCTATATACTATATATGTATGTCATGAATATCTGTATATCACTATTTCGTCCTCGTCCTCCTAATCCTAGATTGGGCAAGTTTAGGGCCTAGTTAAGTCTTTGAAGGGATAGGGAAAAGGTTAAGACCCTACTCTTATAGGTAAGGGTAGGGTTAGGCCCGACCCGGCCCGGCCCTTTGACAGCCCTAGGCATGTTGTGATTTGGGGCAGGTCTCAATTTCGGATGGATTAGCAGCAGTGTTGATGTAGCCCAAAGGACAACAACAGGTACCGAATCAGAATGGGATTTCTGGATATCTCGTGTACTTAGGTGACACGTGCACCATTTTCTAAGTGTTCATGCAAGAGCGTGATGTGCAACACATAGTTCCAAAAAGCACCAGATTGTCTCTAGCAGATGCCAGAAAATGGTCTTGGGCTTCCACTCTTCATCCCATATATGATGGATATATGGCGAGAAAAAGTGAGAGATCAAAAGTGGGGAGAAGTCAAAAACATAGGAGAAAATGAAAATGACTTCTCCCCTTTTATCGCCACATGTCAGATGAAGAGGGGAAGCCTGAAACCATTGTCTCTTACGGATGCCAAAATATGATCTCGGGCTTCCACTCTTCATCCAACATGTGGCTTGTAGGGATTTTTCACCCCTCAGATCCGGGATAGGGTTATCCCAAATTTGAAAAGTGAGAAATTTGTTACCTATCTTGCTCCAAGGTTGGATAAGAAACCAAAAGATGGATGCTGACATGGCGATAAAAATGGAGAGAGATCAGAAGTGGAAAGAAGTAAAAAAAATGGGAGAAAATGAAATCAGTTCTCCCATTTTTATAACCACATATGTCAGATGAAGAGTGAAAGCACAAGACCATTGTTTCTTGGCATCTGCTAGAGACAATCCAATGCCCATATATAATGATCTTTTATGTGGTGTTATAACGATTCATTTTGGAAGGACATTGGATTGTCTGTGATAAAATAGAGATATAACAAAGGGGAGAAGTCAAATCTTCATCGGACATGCATGTGGCGATAAAGGGGAGAGATATAAGAAGTGGGGAGAAGTCAAAACTCAAAACATCAGAGAAAATGAAAATGACTTCTCCCCGTTTTTACATGGTCACATGTTTGGATGAAGAGTGGAAGTCGGAGACGATTGTTTCTAGAGACAATCCGATGCCTTATATATGGTTTCGAAAAGGCCTAAATTAGTCGGAAACAGGTACCTCAAGAAGCAGCCATCGTTGATAACCCGGGCACCATTGGCACCCCCGCAATCTCGGATCTGTAACACAGACTTGGCAAAGCAAGCGAGGCAGTCGGCAGTGGAGAGGTAGTTCCTGCACTGGACCATGGCGTAGACCGGGTCTGAGCCCCGGGCTTGCTGTGCTGTGGCGAAGTGGCCAGTGCTGTTGGTGTTGTTGAGCTGCCCTCCAAGGTCTGCCAACGTCGCATTCACGTTCCTTAAGAACACCTCCGGGTTCGGCGCTTTGTATTGGCTACATCCTATGTCTAGGAGATTGATTTGGGAATCCGAAATTGCTGGCTTCACCAAGAGAAGAAGCAACGTCATTGACGATATTGCAAATAAATTTGAAATATTTGATTCCATGGCCTGCTTTATTTTCTTTTTCAGAGAGAATGTACTAAACTGAATCTGAAAAAGACAAGGTCTGAATTAGATCAAATCAATACGGAGATGCAATAAATTAATATCGGAAAGTAAATTACATGAAATCAATATATAATAAGAAAAACTAACCCGACTTTTCCATTGCAAATAAACCGAAAAAAAATAAAAACAAAAAAAATCAAAAAATCAAAGGAGTGAAGAGAGAGGGAGAGAGAGAGAGAAACTAAAACTGGAATCAAGTGGACTGAACCAGAGGCATAGGAGAAACCCAAATAAAGTTGCATAATCGTAGGGTGGGTATATATAATACCCAGTAATCAAGGGTTGACCTAGAAAGAAGAAGAACGAAGAGACTAAGGCAATTGATGAGCAGGTCATGCTAACTTTTTTTCTTTACTCTCTTTAAAATGCACTCGAGGGAAAGACGTGTTATTGCTTCCATTCATAAAAAGGTGTTTAAATACGAGGCGGAGCGCTCCTTCCACTAGTCAGGGGAGCTCCCCATTTCAATGAAGAGGAGTGTTACCTACTCAACTATTTGTCCATTTTCACTGTTAATTACATGCTTTTACAGTGATAGTAAGGCTTTAACATTGAAAATGGCCACATGGTTGACTCAGTCTGAAAGTCAGAATGCCTTGAGAGTAGGGCTAGCACTTCCTCTTCCAATGAAATGTTCGGTGGCAATTCTGTAATTATAGAAAAACAGTGATATTTTAGGGCACTTCACCTCATTGGGCATCCCGTATTTTTATTTTCTCATGATTACAGAATTACAGCATTGGCATTAGTTCAATACAAAATGGGAGCTCCGCTACCTGGTGACAGCTGTAGAGTAGAGGGCGTGGACTTGGAGTCTCCTTCATCATGGGCATCCCATATTTTTATTTTCTCATGATTACAGAAAGTCCACGCCCTCTACTCTACAGCTGTCTCCACACATTGCAAGCTAAGCAACTAATTGGTATCTTGTGGGAATAGTAAGATTGTAGGAGGATATCGTATCCCAAGAGGCAACACATGCGTTCACTAGTTTGAGAGCTTGAGAAAGTTTCCTATTCAATAGAGTAGGAGACTTTCTTACATAGAATAGGAAACTTTCTCAAGCTCTCAAACTAGTGAACGCATGTGTTGCCTCTTGGGATACGATATCCTCCTACAATCTTACTATTCCCACAAGATACCAAGTAGTTGCTTAGCTTGCAATGTGTGGAGACAGCTGTAGAGTAGAGGGCGTGGACTTGGAGTCTCCTTCATCATGCTGACCTATCCAAGAATAATCGCTCTTTGCATGCCAAGATGATGATATTCGTATTATTCATAATTACATAATTACATACACAAGGGGTACATAATTACATACATGAGAGGTATATTACGTGAGTCATCAATTAGCACTATTGAGTTTCAAAGCTATGTCATGCAATAGAAGCTTTTGTATTTGATAGATTTTTACTTGTTCTAACTAAAGTTCTTTTCTAATCAGGGAAAATTGTGTCATATTGGTATATATTTTAGTAAATTGTGTCATATTGGTAATATATTTGAGTCCTACGGATTCCTAGTTACAGGTAAGTTGCATCTAAACTATATACCCCACTGGATGCAAGTACCATTGTTGTTAATATATAGCATATTACATATAACTAGGATACTGCATTGATTTTTTGGAGACAAAAAAAATGTAGTTTTGTAGTGCTCCACTATGTAATGGATTGTAATCAAAAATATATATATATAGTGATTGATGCTTTGTTACTAGAATCTTTTTCGGTTTAACTGCAATTTATCTTCATTGTTACATTCACTTTTTTGTGACTATGAAGATGATGCTTGGGTTAATGAAGAAACTTCCGCTTCAGATGAAGCTAACACAAGATACTTTGTCTTCCAACACGAGGAAGAAGAAATTACTGCATTTAGGGATAGGCTTGCACAGGCGTGCAATGATGTCTGTAATTAATTTTTCTATATAATACTTGTTGTGGCCACAAATTTATTATGCTGCATTTACTAAACATTACAATATTATCAGGAAAATTTTCACTTAATATGAATGTTTATATCTTGATATTGCAGGGTGTTTCATATAAAATGACACGTCAATGTTTTTATGTTTAGATTTTTATATAGTTATATGCTCTAAATCATGAATACTAGGTGTAGTATTTTGGATATTACCTGCTAGTGCTTGCAAGTGTAAAACATGTTTTTTTTTAACTTTTTTTTTCTTTATCTATGAGCATCGCAGATTCTACAGAGTTAAGATATGGAAATAACTATTTATGAATTTGATACCATGTATAATTTTTTTGAAGTTCTCGTTTGTAAGTGCAAACCAAACATAAATTAGAATTTGGATTTTTAAATTACTTTTTAGATGTGCAAACCAAACGCTATTTTATCCACTGAATGACTTTATAGACTTTCTTAAGAATTACTTTCCTGGGAAGTAACTCTTGAGGAAGTATTTTCTTCTCTAGGAAGCCTATCCAAACGGCACCATAGTGTTACAAATTGCAACTCGTGGGCAACTTGAGGATTGTAAATAGCATACGTAAATTGATACATTAGATGTCCACCACCATATTTTGAAAATTCAACAGATCATTACCGCATTTAATTGTTGGATATTTTGTGAAGATAGCACGAATCTAGTAATCATCTTTCTTCCTATTGTAGTCAATTTCTGTATAGATTCTTCGGTATCTTCAATGGCGCGTTATTCAAAATTTCTTGGTATGATCCTATTAGATTGTATATTCAAGATTGAAATTTCAGTGAGTTGTATATTCCAGATTGAAAATTCCCGAGCTTTAACTACTATGTGGGTGGCGAGGTAGGGGGCAGACTCCTCTGTGCCGTGCCACATATGATGTGCGCCGTCCACCCCAACAGGAAAGCAAATCTCTGTCAGGAAGGGAAAGATCCAAAGCAACAAGTGGCCACATTGCGAATTACAGACGCCCATCCCGTATCCAAATCTAACGTATTCAAGACTCGGATTTGAGTTTTCGAAATCATTCTTGAAATGTAAGTTGACTTGAAAGAGTAAGCTTTCTAGAAGGAGAGATTGGGCCTAGTAGTGGGAAAAATGTGTTGGTCAGATTCTCATGAGTTTTAGTCAGAAACCCTTTGTCTTTGCCCTAAAAGAGGAGTATGTAACTAACAAATCCTTTGAATTTAGAAGAAAAGAAAAGTACAAGACTTTATGTATCCTTGTTTGGCCTTTTCAAGAAGGGGAAAAAAAAAACCATGAGGATAGTGGTGGTGGTGTGTGGACAGTGGCGGACAATGTTGGAGGTAAGTGGTGGTGGCGGCGGAGACCCTGCCAGTGGTATGGATGCAGTGGCAGTGGTGTTTAGTACTGGAGGTTGCCGTTCGATAGCGCAACACCAGTGGTAAGTGGAGAGGATGTGGTAGCAAGTGGAATTGGTTGTGGTGTGGGTGGCGGCTGCAGTGATGTAGCAAGTGGAGATGGTGTGGTGGTGAGAGTTCGATTTAGATAAGACCATTAAGCATGATCTTTCTTTTTTTTTTTTTCATAATCCAGTGTTTTTTTTTTGTTTTTTTTTTTTGTTTTTGGGA
>JABCRI010001416.1:0-49081 GCA_015143295.1 Tetracentron sinense
GAAATCTCTTCACTCGCACTACCCCGTGAGGTCCGCTGTCAGAGAAATACGAAGTAGGACTCAAAGAAAGTAACGTTCTGAGAGAAAAAAGGACTTACGAGAAGGGGGGGATGATAATATTTGTTTTCCCTTCTGAGTAGGTGTATAACCAAGCAAGATATACCTAAGGGACTTAGGATCAGCGTAGTTCTGTCAAAGCGAGCACTCTGAGGAATAAGTGGAACAAAAAATTATGAGACAAATGAATAGAGAAGAAAAAGGAGACAAACAAGTAACAGGAGATGAAAATTTCAAATGAGGGAACTGCATATGATTAATAAAAAGCAGGCAAAACATCAGACAAAAAAAATTGGGTAAATTCATAGCAAACATCAGAGAACGAGTAATTTCCAACAAATGTCATTTTTTCTTCAACTACACCATTTTGTTGAGAGCACCAACACAAGATGTTTGATTAAAAAATATCCTTATATCAAAGAAGGTGGCTAAACTTACCAGGACATAGATTTCTCCTCTATTATAAAATAACGAAACAATCTTAATATGACGTCTAGTGAATGACAAATAATGGATGAAAACGATGAGAGAATAGTGAAACCTCATGTTTAGGTTTATATATAAACCCAGTAGCACGAGAGAAATCATCAACAAAAGTAACAAAATAGAGGAGACCACCAAAGAGAAGGAATAGGGGATTGGTCACCATACAGCAAAGGGCATAATGGAAAAAAGAAGCATCATTTTTATTACACATAAGGATAAGAGGTCCAACAATGCTTTGACCTTTGCGAATTCACATGCTTTCGCAATGAAAGCGGAAAAAAAACAAACTAGATTAAGAACTTGGAAAGAAACCCCAAGAAGGTGAAAGAAGGGGTGACCAAGACGCCTTTGCCCTGTAATAACTTCTGTTGACTACTGATAGCTGATCATGAGAAAGTTTGTTGGATGAAAGAAGCAATGTGTGGTAAAGGTCCAGTAGATACAATCTCCTTTCCTCATGGCTCGAACCAATTGTCTTTCTCGTTTCCAAATCCTGAAACATAGTAGGAGGGAAAAAAGGTGACATACAATTCAACGATTTTTGTGATATGACTAACAGAGAGTAGATTCAAAGTAAAGTTAGGAACATGCAGAACATATGATAAGGACATAGTTGAAGTAACAAACACACCTCCTTTGCCCGTAATGGACGATAGGGAGCCATCAACAACTTTGACTTTCTCTACCTGAATCAATGGAGTAAGAAGAAAAAAGGGAGGACATACTAGTCATGTGATCAGGCTCCTAAATCAATAATCAAAGAGTGATTAGGATCTAAAACAGATGCACTGAGAGTTGAGGCTGAAGTACCAGAGTAGGGAACCGATGAGGTAAAGGCTGTAATGGGAGGTTCCAACTGTGACATAGAACGACTGAATGCCTCGATCTCACCTTTGGAAAGGCTAGGGATCTCAGAAGAAAGCACTAGTGAGGGTGTAGTAGAAACAACAAAGTGAGCATTTGATCCCTCTCCTGGACCATATCGTCTGTCCCTGTCACCATGCCCAATACCAGCAGGACCCCATGGTGGAGGATGACCATGCAAATCCTTGCAAGTTTCTCTCGTATGACGTGTGCGCCCACAATGGTCCCACTTAAGTCTATCTTTGTCATCATTGGAAGAACGAAAGGGTCCAAATCTACCCCCTCCTCTGCCACGACCCCCACTCCTGTACCCTTTGTGATGAGCAGACTAGGGTAGATCTATCAAGAGAAAGGGTTTGGAGCATAGTTCATCATTCCTTATAGAAAGAGAAAGGCTGGGATGACCCTTTTGCCATATGTTGGTCCTTAGAGAGTAGACGTTTTTGTGAAGAAAAACTGAAATGGATGGACTCAATGGTTCTAAGTGCAACGCTTCTTCTAAATATTCGGTCCTCTATTGAGTCTATTCTCAAGTAGGACAGTTTTGGGCCTCCAATGCTTGTCTTGGAAATCTCTCATGTATTTGGGTTCACCATTCCTTGTAATGATTTATCATTACTCATACAAAAATACATTTGATTAATTAGTAAATAAACATTAAAAGTTTCAAAAAATAGGTCCTGGTTGACATTTGTCAATCCATGCCTGCAAAAAAATGGAAAAAGTACAAGGAAAATGTCAAAATATCAATTGCAGAACAATTGCAATATTTTGGCTAGAAAATATGTAAACCTAAGAATGTTATTAGACTTTGTGTCGAGAGGATGGGAATGGGAAATATATTGGCCAAAATTTCATTCTTCAAGTCATTTTTCAAAACCATGGCTCCTTTGCATGCCAAAGCCACTGAAACACATACATGCCTTTTCATTCAGGAGGACTTGGCCCCTCTGAGTCAATGTGTTTTCTTGCCTCGAAATCAAGGGGACCGAGTTGACTCAAGTTGGTCAAGGAGAAAAGAGTTGGAGTTCCAAATCGAAGAACTAGTGGAAAAGAGGTAACAGACTGATTTGTTACTGAGGTTGGATCGAGTCTGTACAAGTTGATTAGGTTCGAGGAGAAGACATAATGAATAATACAAATGGAGTTCCACAGGAGAATTGAGTTGATACCAAGTCGTCTTGGTATAGAAAAAAGAAAAGGATAGAAATTGTCCAAAATCTATGAGCGGCAGGCGATGCTGCTTGCCAGGAGAAATAATTAATATTTCTCTTTGTGAATTTGAATTCCGTGCATGTGATGCACGGTCTCAGGGTGGTCTCCACCCTGGATGGTCTCAATAGCAAAATTCAATATTAATAGGAGACTTGCCTATGAGTACAAAAAGTAAAGACTATATTTTTTCTTTTCTTTTTTTTTAAAACTTGAACAAGAAACTATACTTGACTATCACCCAAACACATATTCCTTGACATTAGATTTAACGAAACTTCTCTATTTGAGCTACTTGTATTCTACTAAATGAATTAAAATCCAAAACAACTTAATACCATAATGTTTGTCAACCTAAGCAATCATAACTATAATATTGCACTTGATTTGTTATTAGCATTACTTCTTGGTCCACTCCCACCTATGCTGCATTCTTGGAGACAAACAAGTCTGCTGCTAATCACTGCAAACACTAAATCATGCTTTCATGATATGTTTCCGAAACATGATTACAATGCAGTCCTGTAGACAAAAAAAGGTGGGCTCTTTTATTGCACTTAAAAACACAAACAAAAAGGAAAGTGTACAACTATAACAGAGGAGTAAGTACCCAAGAGCTACTGGAATTTATCTGTCTTATCAGGTCTCATGCATTGACATTCTCATTTCTTTTCTAAGCGGTGTCAGGTGTCATCCGTTTTCACTTTTTTACCCATTGACATTCTTGTGTTCATTTGAGGCGTCGTGTTAGACTTTATGTATCAACCTTCTCCTGTCCTGAGGTGTCGTATCAGGCTAGAGCGGATGGGAAGAAAAATCATAACAAGGTTTCATGAGGTCCTAAGAGATTAAAAAAATGGTCTCTTTCATTGCTTAATCCAGTCTAGACAATGGCACCAAAGAGGAAAATCGAGTTTTTGCTTCTTGTGTTGCTTTACCTACATCTTCTTTTAATTAAATTTTGTTCTTCTAGAAATAGCATGAAACTTTCATACTGTTTCTCGACTCATGAAAGATAAAAGTACCAGGGATGTTAACCTGGTGAAGAACTCCGAGAAGAGTGAACTTATCCTAATGACTGAGCAATAAGCCATGCAGGGCTAATCTGGTTATGCTGTAGTAGTCTTAACCTCGTAGCATGCTTCATGGATCATTGCCATCCTCTGATCTGCTTTTTACATGAGGTCTCTGATTGAATGACTCACGAGGTATCTGATTGAAGAAGCTCTCAGCTTTACACATGGTCGCTGCTCTTGATTCTGTTGATTGTTTCTGGTTCACATTAAAACCTTAAATGCTTAAGGCTTTCCTACTTGGTGGTCATCATGTAAATCCAGCAATTTTAACTTGCAGTGTTTAGACTGAAATGGTGATTTCTTCTAATCTTGAATGTACAATCATAGGTATCCATGATGTTGATTGAGAAAGCAAAGAAGGAAGAGAAAACAAAGGAGATTTTTGTTTTGATTGTTGACGCTGAGGAGCTCTGAGTTTCTGTTATCCGTTGATCAGAACTTCATTTAATGGATAGAAATTATAAGAAGAACCCTGAAAAATAAAACTCAGAAAAATTTAAATCTACAAACACTGCTGGAGTTCCTGGTTTCAATCATCTTCAAGAAATCCTTTCATCTTTAAATCCCTGACTGATCTTCAGAGCTCAATGCTAATGAAGGGAGATAGAACAGACACGAGTTCCATAGTTTCAGTCGAGATTGATTAATCCTCAAGTTTAATGGCTCTATTGAGACTGATTAATCCTCAAGTTCAATGGCTCTACTGTTTACAGATCAACACAGAAGCACAATACCAAAATAGACCAATTCAAATGAAGCTGTTCAAAGGGAAATACTTATTTTGTATCTTAACTGCAGAAGGCTAGCAAAATGCTGAGAAATGGGTGGTGGCAATTCCAAGCGAATGCCTATGGTTTGAGCGAAATATTTGAATATCTGAAAATTGGGTATCTGAATTGCTTCCAGGTGTAGGAGCGTAATTGCTTTAGATTTTATTTGATTTAGTGAATCCCTGTGATTTCTTTCTTGCATCCTTCTCTTTGTGGGATGTTTGATTTATGTTGTTTTTTTGGAGGTGCAACATATCATATTTGTCACTGTAAACATCAAGAATTTGGGTTTTCATGCATAAAATTTTTAATTAGCCAAGAACACAAATTGATGTTGCTCTTAAAATTGGCTTTTGAGATTGTGGCAGGGTAATAACTTAATAAAAATTTATTTGGAGACCAATTCCTCATGAGTAGAGCCAACTGAGGGACCTGAACCTTTTTTGTTCTCAGGTGTGATACCCATTAGCATTTGGGGGCACTTAAACTGTTAAGTTGAGATCTGTATAAACATAAGACTGAATCTGAAATAAAATCCAAAAGCTTTTGTTTTTTTTTTTTTGGTAAACGCAATCATACCACAAGGCAATGACTGAAGGCAAAGACAAGGGAATACTCGCACCACCCAAGCAAACACAAACACACACACAGCACACGCAAACTCACACACACACATGCAGCCCATGTAAGCTTCACCCTAGAGCTAAAAGCTTCTTTGTTTAATGCACAGAGAGGCTACTTTTACATGTAAATTTTTAAATGATTAGAAGAAGCTTAATGCAAAAGCTCATTCAATTATCTTAACTAAACATTGAGGGACCAAACATGTGAAGCATAAATGCTGAAAGCCTGAAATCCAACATTGGCTTGGCATTTCACTAAAAGTTGCCACCTGTTTTGACATCCAACGGTTGGATTTTGAAACAATAGACAATGTGTCACGTTATTAATGAGCCATACTCATTAAAGCTTAATTTCAATGAGCAATCCCTAATAACAAGACACCTAGTAGGTTGTTTCAGAATTCGATTGTTTGTTGGATGTCAAGATGAGTCACACATGGCAAAAAATCAGTTAGATCACACATTTATCCGATAAAAAAACATAGAGATCGACAAATTAATGGAAGGGGGAATCATTGTAATTTCAGAAACAAGGGAGGTTTTCGGCAATTTCACCGAACCTCATGGGAAGTTAGGGTAATTAACCTAATTATTAAGGATAAAGCTTCTGAGACCCCATTAGGGCTGAGACCATGCTCTAAGAGCATGGGATTTCAAGTGGGGCCTACCATGTGAAATAGGTCCCGCCTAAAATCCAATGCTTTTAGAGCATGGTCTCGGTCCTAATGGGGTCTCAGTAGCAAAGTCCATTATTATAAGATACAAATCTGCCCCTCAACACATTTAAACTAAAAGTGCACTCATTACTACGAACACATTTAAACTGTCCCTTTTTAATGGTGATTTTTTGTGAAACAGAAAGAAAAAAAAGTCTTTCTTTATCAATGCGTTATCCCAAGTATTTGGGGTTGACAAAAGATAATTAACCTATATATGGGAAATGCTAACGACCACTTAATGTGTGAAATTGTTAAAGACCACCAATATATATATATATATTTTTCGAGATCGACTTTTAGTAACTTGACTCGTATATGTATATCAGCATTAAGCACGTCTAAGGGCTCAAGAGAAAAAAAGTCAAATTGCATTTATTCTCTCGTGCATTTAATAACCGGTCTCTTATGAAAAGATTAAAGTACCCTTACCTTTAGTGGATTTTGTTAATTAATATAAGGGTAAAAATGTCTTGGTGGTCATTAACAATTTCACCCAATGAATGGTCGTTAGCAAGACCCTATATATATATATATATTAAAATAAGTTGAGCACAACTTGTTTCCTTGATTTCTTTCCTTTTTTTTAGCCAACAAAGAACTCTAAAAAAAAAAAAAAAAAAAAAATCATAATACAATGAAATTTCAATTTGCTCAACGAATAATTCTACCCAGTTATTACATAAGCAAATTAAGATTATAAAAACATTTTCCCAGAGAATATATTATAAAATAACTAAAACAATAATTTAGCGACTTCATGAAAATTAAAATATAAAGTATGAATCAACCACATGAGTTACTATTAAGATTCTTGATTCTCCCGGATTTTGGTGGGCAGACCAGGCGGTTAGAGACAATGCCAGAACAGCAGGCACGGCCGTATCACCAACATGACAATATATAAGACTGTAAAACAGAGGCAGTTCGCAAAACTGAAGCACAAGCCTGCACTTTTCCGTATCATATCAACAAAAAAAATGACCATCAACAATCATGCACAAGGCTGTATCAGAACCACCACTAAATTATACTAAGACTAGGTTTGGACTATTCTCTAGAGAGACCAGATCCCTTTTTCTTTACACACAAGTCTTTACTACACTAAACCAAAATTAAACACTTAAAAACAGTTTCCACCTTTTTTTCCCATATAGATTTGGCTCATCAACAATCATGCACAGCTGCCATATTGATTGCATTAGAGACAAGCACAACCACCTCCGGTCTGGTGCAGCATGGCGTCAATTTCATCACCATCCTCCATTTCGAGCTACAATCCAAGCCACATGAAAAATTGAAACAAAGGAGTTAGGGTGTCAAAAACCATAAATACAGTTGAAAGATGCACAGCCACTAGCATGACTGACATTATGAGCAACCAATTAACAAGTTTGCTCGATTACCATTTTCCTCAAAAAGAATACTCCATATAATGTTATGATCATCTAATAAGATTGACGTTAATATCTGGTGTTTTATCACCTAGCTGATAAAATCGTGCTAATCAGATTGACGTCAAACCATTCAATTTTTTGAATGTGATATACTATCACACTTTCCTCATAGTATTACCAAATGAACCTGCATATGTAAAATTATGCAATATTTTATTTCCTTTTAAAATGACAAGAAAAAGTTACTTCATCAGGGGTCTGTTCTCCACGGAGTCTGCGGCCGTCGAACAAGAATGCGATGGAGTTAAACTCCACCGACTGTCGATCACAGTACGCAGTCATGAGCTTCCGTAACTGGGTAACACGTTTGATCCTGAAGAACACTTCGTTTCCATCCTACGACAAACAGCACCCAAAAAACAGAAAAAAGGGGGTAAGATACAACAAAAGACCACACCATGACAACAATGTAAATTTCAACACATATTGACAGTTAAAACCCTTGATTCAAATATATTTCTACACTTGTAAAGAAATTTCATTCAACTCGAGCTAGACCAGAAGTTCGCATCCCACTCTGCATTAGTCACTAGCCAGTACAATAGAATACTGAATACCTGATGATATTCAATGACAACATAAACACGATAAAATGGCAATTGCAAATCTGCACAGTAGAGTTGAATTTGATATATGGATTTGCATTGCATAATTTGCATTTGAGTTGCAATCAGTCTTCAATGACTGATCCCCCCCGCCACCCCAAAAAACACCAAAACTCTCTTTGAAAACCCTAACCCTCTTATCTCCTGATTGATAAAATGAACAATGAGCCTTTTTTTTTAATACCCCCTAAGTGGAGTTGTTTTGAACTTTTCTTTAGTTCCAGCAATAAACCGGTGATTGAAATAGAGATCAAATGGTGTGCTGCTGTGTTTTAGCCACAGACCTGCTCAGTTCGTTGATGCGCTAATGGTTTGAATGATTCTCATAATTCAGAACAGTTTTTTTTTTTTTTACGTGAATCAGTTTTAGATTTCAAAACACGTTAGTTTGGTCCAGATTTCAAAACACGAGTTGAGATAGTTTTATGTCATGTTAAAATCTCAACTACATTCCTCATTATAATATACCTAGTCAAACTCAGCAGTTGGGTGATTCTGTTTTGGGAAAATGCTTCAATCAAAGAGTAATTACTGCCTACCTATATCCATAAACTACAACTAGTGCTCTAATAGGCCCGGATACCCTCGTTCAAAAAAAAGAAAAAGAAAACTACAACTAGTGATCCATAAACCATTAACCACATTAGAACTGATTTCATTGCAAGTTGGAGTGAAATGGGACATCAAATTTAGCCTCATTCATTATTTAAAGAGGTATTAGGTATTGTGTTGCTCCTCGGTCTTAACCCCCCAACATTTGTTGTTGCATGTACAGATGTTTAATGAATAAGATTTATAAGGGTACCTCTTATATTTAATTTTGGAAACTATTCTAGTCACAAATCATTTGGAGGAAACGTTTTGGTAGCCATTACGGCTTGCTGGTTAAATACTTCTAGATTCAGTAGCTAAAGCATTGCATTATGCATATCAAGCGAATTGAAAAGATCTTAATTAGTCAATCTAAACATCATTAGCTTGGATTGGTCTCTTATTCCTAATGTGTAGGAAAGAGAGCTGCTAATAAACTTCAGAGAACTTTTAAAATTTGACAAAAGAAGAGTAGTTCATGCTAGAAGATTTGCTCATCTGGATTGATCAGGTTTCAAATCACAAGTATTAGGAGGTGAACCAGAATTAAAATCGGTTAATAAGAACTACAAATAATCTCAAAGAAGGCTTTAAAAAAATTGAAGGTAATTAGAAGATTCAAAATAGTGGTGTTGTATCATATATGACAATTTTCTTCCAATGTGTTCACCACAATAATTGTTTAAGCAGGCTTTTGCTAAAGATGGAGTCGAGAACCTTCTCCCCCATATACTCTTCTCCCTTGGCATGTCAAGCGTACTACTCAAACCTCTTTTCTGTGTATTGAATTCCATGTTCGCTATTTTTTATGTATTGCTTCTCTTTACCAATAAAAGGCATAACAAATGATAACAATCAAAAGCTCCAACAATAAAAGGAACCATCCACGCCCATTTTATCAACATTGATACCCGTAATGGGAGAGGTATCATCTAGACTCTGTTTGTTTGCACGTACTTGATTTTAAAGTGAAAGATTTATGGAAACAGATAAATTTTCCATTCATTTTGACTGTTTTGTTGTATTCTGGAAAATTGCTCTATTTTACCACCATTGAGGTGGTGGAGGCAACAGCAGAAAGAAGGTGGAAGTGGAGGCAGTGGAGGTGGGGGCAGAAAATTGGAGGTGGTGGAGACGACAATGGTAGTGGGGTAGTGGTGACGGCGGCAGAGGAAGTAGTGGTGGTAGTGGAGGCAGCAACAAATAACAATGGTGGGTGGTAGTAGTGGTAGCAGTGACAACAGCGTGGTGGAGGTAGTGGCGGCAGAGGCGGCAGTACTGAAGAGGGGATGTTTTTGTCATTTTTGAATTATATTAATGTTTTACTAGTAAAAGACTTTAAACCTGACAATTTTACTTTAAAAAATGTCATTTGGAGGTCTATTCCATAATTCATTTTTGCAAAAAAATGCTGCATTTTCATTTTTCTGTAAAATGTTTTCTTAACAGCCCATTTTGCAAGCAAACCAACACTATGAAAATGACTGCTGCTAGGAAATGTATGTTTTCCACTCTTTACATGCAAAAGAAAAAAAAGCCTCTTGTCAAATTGTTACAAACACATTCTAGTTGGGCACCCAAATTACTGATCATATCCATAGTTGTCAAGGACTCAAGACAACTATGCGACTTAAGGCGACAAACCTCATGGACGCATGAGGCGGTAGCCTGAGGCGTCACCTGAGGAATTTTTTGCTGCAGACGTCCCCCTAATATGAGATCTACGTATGACGCATTTCCTTGAATAAGGGGTCCTGCAATTCATGTAAATTACAAAATCTCTATTGTTAAGATACACTTTGATAGAACCATTCTTGGAGACAGCTCTAAGAACAATAAAGAAGGATTTCAAGTGTTGGGGGATAAATAATGAAACAAAAAAAACAAAGTATTACAATGATTGTTGAAAGGGGGAGTGAGAGATTTTGAAGGATAAAAAATAGAAAGAATCAATATTCTACAATAACAGCCGAATATGAGAGAGAAAGGAAATATGAGAGGAGGGAGTGTAGGACCTATATAAATAACAGAAAAATAGTCAAACAGTCAATGTGGCATCGAACATGAGAGAGACAAGAAAAGGGGAAAGGCTGTAAATCTTACTCTCATTACTTATTTTTTCCTTTTTCTTGATTATACTGAAGAAATGTAATAAAAAAATATATAATTATGGGGTTTGCACTTATTTGAATTATAAAAGACGTAATAATTTTTTTAAAAAAAACCCCTTTAAATGCCTCAAATTTCTTCTAAGACCCCCAAAACTCTCATAAACTCATATTTAAGTTATAAAAGACCTCATTAAATATGGGTTGATAAGAGTTTTGGGGGTCCTAGAGGAAATTTGAGGCATTTAAAGGTTTTTTTAAAAAAATTGTTGGACTGCCTGAGCACACTTGTATGTTTGGTTGTCTAAGCGACGATTGTAATAACCATGCAAAAGCAGATAAGGACCATATGGTCCACCCACAAACAAAGGAAGAGAGAGATAGAGGGGCCAATTGTCCACCCATTGAGCGAGAGAGAGGACAGGTTAACATGAGGAAAACAAACTTGACATCATTCCTCTCTTCTTTCTTCTTTTATCCGCAAACTTTTTTTTTGTTGGATATACAAACTCTAACATATGGTAAAGACATGAAAAATATATAAAATAACATATTTTTTTGTTTACCAAACTACTGTACTCAAATAAAGTAACTTTTATTTCTTTAAACAATAATAATAATACATAAATCAGATTTATAATAATGACTGCCCGAGGCGGCCAGTCGCCTGAGCCCAGTAGACGCCTAGGCGACCGCTTGAGGCGACGCCTTTAACAACTATGATCATACACACTATTCTACAAGTCAAATTTGTTTTTCAATGTATAAGATATCTACCACCACCATCAAGTTGTTACAAACATTTCCACAAGGCACAAGTTCTTCATCTAAGCACAATAGTACTCAATTATTATGTGTCATCCCAAACAATAATGCCATCAATGTAAGGCACCCGAACTCATCCAAAAAAGCAAGTGATCTTCGCTCAAATTTGCAATAGGAGGGGTTATTGCAAAAATTAGCTATAAACCATCAAAATAGCATGCATAACCTCAAAGAACAAAATAGTTTACAATTCACAGCACTTGTTATGCTTCATTACTTAACCAAACTTGTGATAATATCATATGGTCTCTGGCCATTCAGCAATTGTGTTTTTACTATTGTACTCTGAGTCTCCAACCAACCACGGTTGTCACTAGGGCAGAGGCTCCACATTGATGGGCAAGAGTTTGTTCAAAGTTACAATAAAATGAAGAGAAAATTTACCAAGCATAGAAAGCAAGATAAATGAAGTGGAGCTAACTAAATATTTCAACTATTTATACATTAAGCATATCAAAGAAGAGGTTTGATTCCATAGTAACATTCGCTTCATATAGATGTCAATGCATGAATCTTGTTATGCCATTCCATTCTATCTAGAGCCATCTCCTTGTGAAATCGTGACTTAAAATATTCCTCACTAATTCCACCATATCCTTTTAGAGCTTTCAACGTATACTAGAGCACTCCTCATCAATGGTGTCATAGTTTTTGTTGCAAATGAAAACCACCTCAAACAGCTAGGTTCTCGCATATGTACTTATTTTTAAATTGGTCCTCCCTAACCTTGCCACCCATCCATCTTAACATCCTCATCTAAGTTATAAAAAGTCTACGAAAACGTTTTCTATGTAGCAAGGGTGATCTAATATTCTAATCATTGACTAATAAAAATTGTCTGGTATGTGTTAGCCACATAGTACTCTTGAACCACATATCTTCTGTAAATCAAGGTCGATAATAATTCTACCAGATTTGGTCCTGACTGAAATGTGTTAGCCACTTCGTACTCCCAAACCACATCTTCGCTTCAAATCCAAATCACTGATTGGTGTTAGTCGCATGGTGCTCCGGAACCACATCTCCACTTCAAATCAGTCACAAAGTCGGGGTTCGGAAATAATTTGGCAAGAGCAAGTACGGAAAAATTCGAAAATATGGGAAAACTTTGGGAAAGAAAAAAATAATGATTATAAAAATTAAAAACGATGCTAATTAATATATCTAACAATTTGGTGAGATAATATACATTAAGTGTAACTATAATCAACAATAATAAGTCATAACATCATTTTAACATCCAATTCATTTAATCAAGGCATCAAAATTCAGTAAAACATCAATTATCAAGATTAAAAATAAGACTATAATACGCGTATTAATAAAATCATTCATTTCTATTCATCAATCGCACAAAAACTTCATCAAAGTCATCAATATCTACATAATCTTCATTCCCAAAAGTTTTCCAAGACTATCTGTTTTTTTTTTTCATATGATTCGTTTTAAACATGGTTTTTTTTTTCCCGTATTATTCGTTTTAAACGATAATAAGGGTTTTTTTTTTAAAACACAGGTTTTTGTGACTATGCTTCAAATCATTATTGTTTAACCAAAATCTTGTGTGTGTAAAGTGTACATTCTAGTCGGCAATGTTTCACTACAACTTGTATTCCACGGCCCTAATGGAAAATGAACCTGTTGTAGGTATTTTGAAATCCGGTAAAACCCATTCAAGATGGATCTCTTGAGAGACAAACGCACAAAGTGTTGGGGGAACAGTTTGGGAAACCGTCCAACTGTCCGGTCCTTGAAAGGGGAAAAAGGACTAAGGAACGATTGTACCCTTTTTCTGAAAGGTTCATTCCCTCGATAACTTGCTAGAACAAAACATCTGAAGGCTTCATAGAAGCAGAGAACACTCTATATCTGTTACCTCTATTTGCTTAAGCACTAGCATAAGCGCAACAGGAAAACAGGCGGATCTAATCATTTTAACAGAGATAGGTGATAGATCTTTTCCAGGTCTGTGGAATTGATTCGTGAACTCGAAATAACCTGCATCGCCTGTAACCAAACTAACGGTATGAATTCTATGATCCGCCTGGAACTGCCAAACTACTCGTGAATAGAACAATCAAAGAAGCGGCTAGATATCAGGCATGGTGCCTTACACAAAGAATAGTAAAAAAAAATCCGAGTCGTGTCTGTTTGCCCTGGCTTTCTACGAGCCAACCAAGCATTTGCATTGACCTGTGTGTCCTGAGATGGAGAAGGTTGTGACACAACCTTTGGCTGGGCAGCAAGCTAGCCATAGGTAAAGGAAAACGTTGCATGTTAACCATACGGGGATATCAACATTCATTATTCATTGGAGGATACGATTTATGCCCTTTTAGTGAGTAGGCGCCCTAATCGGAGATCCTTCACAAGGACTTCACTACACTACTAGTTATGGAGCAGCTGTCTATCCGGGTGGACCATAATTCCTTTTCTATCGATGGCTCCGCAGATAAAGACCAAATTCTACTTGTTCACTTTTAACTAATAGATAGCACCCCTACCATGGATCGTTACGGAGCCTAAAGTAGTAGGATCACCTGCAGAGACTGAGTATGAGAGACATTTCACGAGCTAGTAGTTTTATCCCTTAGCCTATAGATCCATAGACGGATCCTGTTCTGGCTAGGGCATGGCAGAAAATACCCCAATAGGGCTGTACTATAATCGGGCGTCGAAAATCCATGTTTGCTATAACCTAACTTGGGTCAGATGAAACCGAGGGGTTAATGGTAACCACTTGCTCTTGCACTGCCCTATGGTGGGGAAGGTTTGGGGATACTTTCTATCTCGAGTAGGGGTGGATTGAGTTTTTCCTTCATCCTTTTAAAGCTTCTTATCTTGCTGGGTTTTGGTGAGTGAGGGCAATGCGAGGAAGGCACTTTGAGCAATTCTTCCGGGGGCCATCTCATGGGCTATCTGGAATGAACGCAATAAGAGAGTTTTCGAGAACTCTCATTCTCCCCTTACACGCATATGCTCACACACACGTTTGGTCTTAGCATTGGCAAGTCTGCGTCAGGAGGAAGCAGATTTGAAAGCCATCCTGGGGTGTCCGCACACCTCCCTTATCACATAGGATCATTATGCTATTTTCCCCTTTTTGCTTGGTTTGTATATTTTGTCATTTTCAGGTTTACAACCTTGTAAACTCTCTTTGTAGCCTTTTTGATTAATACATGTCTTATTGATAAAAAAAAAATGCTAACCAACTAGGTTTAATGGACATGTTTTTGACGTTCAATTGAACGACCTAGACATCTCTGCCATTACTATTTTTTTTGCCACGTGTCTCTCAAGGGATTGACTTGGATAGATTTTCCCAAATTTCAAAAATACCTGCAAAGTATCCCTTTTTTTAGAGAGCCACTCACTACAACTTGTAGTTATATAAATGTGGAGTTGAGGGCCTAGGAGCCCAACTTGGGATCAACCAAACTCAAAAAAAGGTTTAACTGAGCTGGTTTCGGTCCAAGCCGGATTCAAGCTTGGCATAGATTGACCAGGCTGGGCTCGAACCAGCCTCTACTATACCCAGCCTGGCTAGATGTGCAGCCCTAGTAGTCATGGAGGAACAGTCACAAAGGATTTAAGCAGGTAGCCCTCAAACAAGAACAAAAAATAATAAAGACCACAATCCAGACACATCTTCATGCTACCAAAAGGATATGCACATGAAAAACATCAATAACATACACTAGTGCTCACAGATCTCGCTAAACATATCCCAAATTGCAGTGTAATGTGCTATCTGCTATGAGCAATGCCAATTGGAAATGCCACCATTATCTCATCTGGGCATGCTTGAAACTCCACAGAAACTCCTAAACCATCAAAGTGGGAGATGAAATAGCATTGATTTCCAACAAAAAAAAATATTACCTTACTACAAGATCCAGTGTATTGGTGAAGCACTTAGGTATGTGGCTTGCAAATGGTCATTGAATGCCCAATACTAATCAAATATAGACAATATATATAATAGTGGTGTCCATGCGACCTAGGCAATAGGTGGTCCTCCTATAGGGAGGTATTACCTAATAGTATGTATTTATGTAATATTAGAAATAAATAATAAAAATTGGAAATACAACATTTATATGGCCAGAATGTCAGCTACTAAAAGAGAAAGAGCATTTTTTTAGGTTATATTGAAGTAATGGATGCCAAATAAAAAAAAATAGAAAGAAAATAGTCAAGTGGTAGTGCAAAAAATCGAAAAGAGAGAGAGAGAGAGATTCGACTTTCTTTGATAGAGAGCCAAAAGGTTCCTGAAACTCCGACAAATGACTGCATTCGAGAGAAATTAGGAGTGGATCCTATAAATGATAAAATAAGGGAGTCAACAAAGATTGTTTCCGTACGTTTAATGAAAATCAATAACGATTATAGTGAAGCGTGAATTGGTGCAAGTTGAAGGCTCTAAAAGGTAAGGAGAATCCAAAAATGACAGAGATGTAATTACTTGTGGCTTTTAATAGAATAGATGGGTTGAACATGATTGGTGTTGCCAACCCCAAGTATTTGTAGGGCTGTATTTGAGCCGAGCTAGGCCAAGCTCAAATTTCTATGCTCGGAGCAAGGCTTGAAAGTGTTGGCTTAGCTCGAGCTCGAACCAAGCTCAGCTTGAAACATATAAAATTATTTGTTTATTTTTTTAAAAAATATTAAAAATATTATTAATTAATAATAATTAGCCAAACCGAGCCTCAGTCAAGCCGAATAAAGTTGGGCCTGCCTTGATTGAAAATTCAAGCTAAAAAAAAGCTCGTCTTGATCAAGCCAAAAAGCTTGGCTTGAATTCGGCTTGATCGAGCCGAGCCTTCGAGCTTGCTTGGCTTGAAGTTGAATACACCCCTAAGTATTTAGGATAAGGTATTGACGATGGTGGTGCTTTTTCTTTCAATTAAGGAAACTTTTTATATCCCTACTATCAAATAAAATCTATAATATTTATTTATTTTTATTTGTTATAAATAACATTTGACTTTAGGTGGGTGTCGGGCAACCACCTTTGTCACTAGCTGTTTAGCACTTAGACAACGATGCCTAGGTGCCACAACACAACCACATTTTAACGAGCACCTCCCTAGACTCTGATGCAGACAATATGAGTCTCGGGCTCTCGGCTAAGTGAAGCAGTCACCTAGACTCCCTAGGAAACACTTTGACTGCATTTTTTTTTTTGATCGGCAACAGAAGAAGATATATATAAATGGGAGAAAAGGGAGAGCAACAACCCCAGGATCACCAATAGTGAACCTAAATATAAAGAGATATACAAACCGGATCGAACAAAAACATGCAAATAGGGATGGGGCAAGCAAGGACAAAAAATATTCCCCCACGAATCCTCCAAATCTCCCCTAACTGGATCTCAGGCTAAGACTAAGTGACGCACTCTAGCCTGGATGCGGGAAGTCTCCGAGGCGGAGTCCTCAAAATCTCGCCTATTCCTCTCCTTCCAAAGAGACCAAACAACTGCCCCAGGAAGGAGAGGCCACACATCACCAGCTGGCGAAGAGAATACCCCTGACAACCAACAAGATAAGAAGCTCCGAAAGGATCCGAAAAAGATCCAAGGGATGTCTAGATGTACAAGGAAATAAAACCAAACCTCTCTCGCCACCGGACAATGAAGCAATAAGTGATTCACCGAATTTCTCTGCTAATAGGCACATAAAACATCTGTTTGCTAACTGCCACCCTCTATGCATGAGATGATCAATAGTCAAGATTTTATCCAATACTGCCAACCACATGAAAAATGATACCTTTGATGGAATTTGAGGGAACCATACAGCCTGATGAGGAAAAGATAGCAAAGGTTTGGGACACATGACTCACAAAAAGGATCCCACTGAGAACTTCCCCTTGTTGTCTAAGGACCAAACATGGGTATCTCTGATGGATGAAGACAGGGTGACCTCCAAAACAAGAGCTAGCATATCTAGAAACTCCGGGATTTCCCAATCAAATAGTTTACGACTACGTTTGGGGGCCCAAACCGGAGCCCACTATGTCAATCCAAATGTTCTACTACCGAGGCCTTTTTGTTAGTCGCAAGGAGAAACAAATTCCCGAAAGACTGCCTAAGCGATGATTGCCCGCACCAATGATCATTCCAGAAACTAACCTGATCTCCACCTCCCATCTTGAGATGTGTGTGGGAAGAAAACTCCACCCAACCTTGTAGAATAGGCTTCCAAACCCAAACTTCCAGGGGACTTGGACCAGCTTTTGGATGCCACTTATTAACCAAACCATGCCTGACAATAATCACCTCCCTCCACAAACTCCCCTCCTCCTCCTCCCTAAACTTCCATAGCCACTTCCCTAACAAAGCCTTATTCACCTGGATGATGGGGGGAATGTTTAGGCCGCCTCCACACTTGGGAAGGGATATAGTTTTCCAATCTACCAAATGATACTTTCGAGTATCTATCTTTTCATTCCATAAAAAACCTCTCCGGATTCTTTCTAATTTGGGGGCAACCGAAACTGGGATAATAAGCAGAGATTAAAAATCTCTCCTGCCTTTGACTGCATTGATTCCAAAACCAATTTGAGAGAGCAAAATGGTAGGTATCTACAAACATTAGCAACTAAACCAATTCATGTATTGGTCTAGTCAAAGGCATGTTAAGCTCATACCAATATGCAAAGCCGAGGAGTAAGTGAGTAAGTATAATTCTCTTACTCTAAACTATAAACCTATGCAAGCCCATCATTATTGACTATGATGAAAGATTGCTATTATTATGATATTCTGAGTACTTATTATCATGATCATCAATCCATGTCCCAACAATTTAGGGTAAGTTGCTATACTCTTCTACCATTCCACTCTAGCTAGAACCATATCTTCTATTAGATTATGAGACTTCAAATCTTTTCTCACTGCATTTTTTTTTGGGTACAAGCAAATGGTTAGTAGTATTAGTATCTGTTTGTGGGTGAAGGCCTAACATTTGAAGCTTGGCAAATGGTGGAGATACAACCAACACACCCCTCAGGATTCGATCCTAGAACCTGCCCCCACTAGAGGAGATACACTACCACAGGGACAAGCTCATGGTGTTCTCACCACTTCACCCACGTTCTTTTAGATCATTCGGCATGTACCAAAACGCTCCCCACTAACATATTCATAGGTCTTCGTTGCACATGAGCAAATCATCTCAAACAGCTAGCTTCCATATTATTCTCTCATTGCTAATTTTATCATTTCTCCTTTTGCCATCCATCCATCTTAACATCCTCATCTCAAATATATAAAATTTTCAGTCTTTAACTTCGACACACATGAATGAATCAATAATCATCTCAAACAGCTAGGTTCCCTCTTATTCACTAATTTGTGATTTTATCCTTCCTCCCTTGGTCACTTATCCATCTTAACATCCACATCTCAGATATGTTGTCTTATAAAATTTTCGTTTCACACTGATAGGTTCATTTAGTCACAATACTCTGAACCACTTCTCCACTGATGAATCAAGATCCAAGAAATTTGGCGAAAGTTTTACACCGGCTGCCAACTTGACAAGCTCAACATTGGCAAAGTTGGGTGTTTGTTATCAAAGAATAAATATATAAAAACCAAGCATACTAAGTCACTTAAATAATTATTCACTTTATCATCATTACTAGTGCATTATCCAAAAATATTTTGCGTTTGACAAATATTCATTGACATACTCCGTAAATTATTTTTCTCAACGAAATATTTGAGTTATTTCAAGTCACTACAGTTATTAAAGCAACACATAAATGTTTTGAAGACATCTTGGACGCAAAACAATAAATTTGCAGCTCTACAAGCACGCATTCCAAAATATAATGGTAGTCACCAAGTAACACTCACAAATGATTTGAAAAGGTAGTTCCTAATTTCAAGAATAGAAAATAATAACTCCCACACAAACCATCCAATGAGGTAACATGCGCACTCCAAACTACAGATATAGATATATACACATATATTTATATAAGTATATGTGTGTGTAATCTCACTGATCACACTGGCAGTGAGGAAAACAAGTATATTTCTTTTTGCAAAGTGAAATCAACAATTCGAGTCCAAACTCAATTCCATGAGAAAAGCAATAGAACTCAGTTTTTCAAAGGTAATGGTAACCTCCCAAGCTGAGAACTGCTAATTAACTCTCAACTTCCCATACATTCCAACAAAACTCTACATTTAAGACTTCAAGTAAAGATACAACAAGCATTTTTCACCACTACTCACCACTACTGATTTTAACCAGTGTTAAAAATCTTGTTCTTGGGTTTTTCTCGGGAGATTTTCAAATCTGAATTATTTTCGGGTATTTCTCGCCTAAATCTTGGCGATGATTAAAAAAATATATTGAAATTACAAAAAAATAGTAATAAATATTAGCAAGTTATAAATTCATAAAAGCAACAACATTGTGTATTTCTCATGATGTTTTTAAAATCTCGCGATATATACGGAATAAAAAGAGAATATTATATTTCTCGCGAGATTTTTAAAATATTGCGATAAAAACGGAGTTTTAAACTTTAGATGTTTTTCTTAGGAGAAATTGGGTATTTCTCGGGAGATTTGTAACAATGATTCTAACTCACAAACAAAAACATCTCAAATAAACAATACCCAATAACAAAAAAGGAAAATTAAATGACAAGGGGGAAGAAATTGATCTCATCAAAGGAAGATCTACACCTTTTGATCTCATTCGAGAGAGACCAACATCTCCTAATTCTCCCTTGAGAAAGAAGCTCATAATTCTTTTCATTGATACTAAAATTAAACTATAACAATCTCTTTTTATACTTCTAGTAATCAGTTACAAACCAGCCTACCGACTAGACTCCCCTAATAATTCTTTTCATTGATACTAAAATTAAGCAATTACATTTCTTAAATAATTCTACTAATCACTTACAAACCACCAACTACAACATATAAACTATTCACTAGACTCCCCTACTTTTCAATAACTACCCACTAACTAAGTGTACCTAACAAACAATAATCCAGTAAATCCAAAAAAAAATAAAAGAGAGTAACGATTAGGTTAAGCAGAAACAAAAAAAAATCAAAAAATCCACACAAAACCCTAAGCAAGAATAGAGAGAGATCTTCACCTGGCCCTTGACCTTGAGATTAATGTGAGCCGATTGATCCATCGGCTTTTTCTCCTCCTCTGGAGCAGCAGTAGTTCCAGACATTTTCAAACCTCAAATTAGGGTTTTTTTTTTCTGAAAAAATCGAAGCGCCTGTTACAAAAGAGGAAGAGCAAAATGGGGGTTCTTTCTAGGAACCCTTTCGTACGCTTCTATTTTCTTTTCTTTTTTAAAGTAAAATAATAATAATAATAATAATATAATAATGGAGGACTGAGAAGAGGACCTGGGTCCTCTTCTAAGCTTACCGCAGTGTCCCCGTGTCCCTTTTAACCCGTGTTTAACCATGGTTAAACTTAATGGAAAACGGACTAGGGTCAGCTTAGAAGTTGACCCCAGTGACTTCATTGGTCCAACCCCTTTTTTACCATCCATCAACTGTGGTTAGCCCCTTAGAGTTAAGCAATCTAATCATGGATTTGTTTATTTTAATTTAATTAAACTTAACCATGGTTAAACAGAGGTTAAATGGGACTTGGGAACACTGCGGTCAGCTTAGAAGAGGACCTTGGGTAGTGGGTCCTCTTCTCGGTCCCCGTTAATAATTCACTAGAAAGTGGCCGTGAAATGCACGGAAATAATAAAGAAGAAAACTATAAGATAAAATGGGAGCAGAAGAAATGATTCACTATGAATTAAAAAAAAAAAAAAAAGTATAACTGAGAAAAAAATGAATATAAAACGCACATTGCATGTCTTTATAAAAAAATAAATGGTTTTTTTCTCTAAATACACCCGGAGTATGTAGGGTCTCCCTAATTATACTTCATTCTTAGATTTTTACTTTTCTGCACCTAACCTTTTTTTGGTTGAAATAAGTGCCCCTACCCCTCCCAAGAGAAACAGTTAGGTTTCTGGCCCTCTTTCTCATTCTTTCACACCCACCTAATGTCTCATAAGGTCATTTGCTCACCGCCTCATTGGTCTCAAAGGTCGACACTAACTAGAGATTTTCTAGGTTTTTTGTTCCTATTCCTATTTTTTTATACTCATGGAGAGTGTTTCTCCTGTCTACCCCCATGAAAGCAAGAGAAGTTCTATCCCCGTCGATTTGAAAAAGAACAAGGAAAAAAGAAAAAGAAATCAAGCTTCGGAGATTATTTCCTGAAGATGAAGCATGTAACACAAACTCATTGAATTTCATGGCTTGGTTTAACACCATCTCAATCCATTTATCCCAACAGATTCATCAAGTCCAAGAATCCATTCGATTCTACTAAATCCCCAATTTTAATCCTAGAATTGCAAGAGACTCACTCCCTGAAAACTTGGGTCCAGAAGCTTTGGAGGATTTTTAGCCAGTGGTAATAGTGCATCAGTCTTTTGCTTTTGGTAAGAAGGCCTTTGGAGACAAGAAACATCATAAGATTGGCCATTTTGATCCCCCCAACTTAGATGAATCAACTATATCAAAACCCCATATCCAGAAAAATCCGCCATTTGGGAAAGAAAAAAAACAAACACAAAGGAAAAAAAATATATATAGGCAACCTGTTTTTAAGCCTCACCAAATACACAATCTTCTCTTTTTTTTTCTTACTTTTCATCAATGAAAGAGTTTTAAAGAAAAAAAAAAGAAGAAATGAATGCTATATGGTACAGGGACGAATAAACCCACTGTGGTCTTTATGGTAATGAAGCAGAGAGCTTCTGTGTTCAGTTGTTGCTGCTGCTTCGTGGTCTGCTGGAGAGACGATATAGCTTTTTGGCTAAGTGATCCGTTTCTTTTGGCTAGGATTTGGAATAAGAGTTATGAAACTTTTAATAGGGACAGGGGCACTTTTGTCACCTGAAAAAACTTAGGTGTAGAAAAATAAAGATTTGAGAAGGGAGTATAGTTAGGAACACCCAGAATACCCCTGGGTGTATTTAAGGAAAAAACCCAAAAACGAAACAAAAAGGGATAGCGTCGTTAGATTTTCAATCAGACAGTCTATCTATTGATAGTACCTCTTTGGAGAGTTTATTTTATCACTTTCCAAACAAAAAACAAAATAAATTAATTCATAACATGAAGATATTCACCTATTTGTTATAATTAAACCAAAACTAAAAAATTTACTTGATAGGTTACGTGCATCAAAAATTACTTACTTGATTTTTTAGATAAGAGTAGAATGCCTGGGAGTAGGGATATCGTAGGATCAATATTCCGCAACCGTATTACCACAGTTCATATTCAGCGAGTTTGTCCTCCACCTAGTTTGTCCCCCTCCATTGGGGTCGCACTTTCAATTGCCTTATCAATTGAATTCCATAAAGAATTTAATATCTTGATGTACTATGGAATGCAAGACCTAAGATCCTGAGTAACAACATAGAATCAAAAAAAATAAAAAAAAATACAATGAGAGGTAAAAAGGAAGGCATGGCCAATCAAGACTGCACATTAAACTTTATATTATACCTGCGGAAGTAAAATAAGTATTTCCCAAAAGAAAAGAAAATCAAGAGAGATGATTTCGCACTACTCTGTAAATTTCAGAACCCCTGCTCCTAAAATTCTCTTAAATTGCCACGTGTCCTCTCCCTCCTATGGGTTTCATTAGTTACTAAATGCTAAATAGTAATAATTCTATCACCCCCATCCCACGAGGATGATGGAGAGACAACGGGTGAAGGGTAAGGAAAGAACAAACTTGTTACAAAATGAAAATAAAACAAATCAAAGATCTATAAACGACAAAGATAGGAAAGCAACAACCTTCAAAGAAACGTATCAGTGACAAAGCATGAATGAGGTGTTGAGGAAGTTAGTGACGGTGTTGATCGACATAGCATGGCCTAAATGCATGGTACCCTCCAAGTACGGCATCAAATTCATGGCAATCCCTAGATATGTTGGTGTATAAAACTCATGGCAATCCTGCATATTCCTCATAATAGTGGGCACATCCAATCCCCACAGACATCCCTTGTGATTGAGTTAAAAAATGTGCATTTTGTTGATAGGAGATAAGGCTTACAACCCTAGAGAGGAATAGAGAGGAGTGTATTTATATAGATCCAAGAGGCGTGTCAGTTGTTTGTGTGAGGGGAAATTTACCGGAAAGGACACGCGTCAGCAACAGCTCCTCCCACGCTCTGGTTTACTGGTAGAAGGTTGGAGCGGAGGGTGTGGCACCCTGACCTGTACTCCGATGGTAAAGTAAGTAGATGAAGAAGATGATGAACAATAAACTCAGAAGTAAGCACTGGAAGTCACGCAAGGCACTGGGAAGCACTGGACAAGTATGCTCTGAAGTATGGCCAAAACGTGTGTTAAAGTGATAAAACGTGATCTTTAGCACTAAAAATCACAGGGTATTTATAGGGTAAGGTTGGTATGGCCATCGATGACCATGGATGGCCATAGGTGTCCATACCACGTGTATTTACACTCATTGCCAAATATCTTCGACATATCTGCCGCCTGTTGCATCACACGTGAGAGCCTCCTATAAGTCCAATCGGACGGGATCGGACAGTACGCAGAAGTGACCAGCATTAAATGCCAAGACAGTGCTTTCGGCACGAAACGGCTCATTCGGCACGCCTGTCGGAATTATGGATCGCCTCCTGATCACTTCCTCCTCCCAGTCGGTCTCGTTGTTGACTCGAGCTCGGTTACGGTGTAGATGTCTTAAAACATAGCACGACATCGTTGTCGGTGAGACAACGGACTCATTGTTCGCGTAACGACAAAGACGTTGTCAAGAGTACAACGGTCACGTTGTGCTTCAGACAACAAGCACGTTGTCCAAGCCACAACGGAAACGTTGTTCTGCAAGAGAACAAAGACGTCGTAATGCGCACAACGGGATCGTTGTGCATCAGACAACGTGTGACCCCTCTATTTTAAGCACGTGACCCCAACTCGTGTCCACGTGTCACTTTCGTGAACAAAACGACAAAAACGAGCTCGTTCTCCAACGCTAGGTTGATTTTACGAATTTTATCCATTACAGTTTGTATGTGAAGTGATGCATCCTTTATCAAACTGTTATGTGAAGAGTTGTGTCCTCACCAACACCCTCAAATTAAAAACAAGCATTGCTTCCCGTCCAAAAAAAACCCACTAGGCAGAAACCCAAGAGTTGCGTTCCCTTTAGATATTCTAAAAAAATTGGAAAACTCTTTAAATCTCCTCACCAATTTCCTACAAACCCTCCCGAGCTGCCACGTGGACCACCAAAAGTTCAGTTTTAATTAGTAGTAATAAGATTTGGATTCCGGCCAAAAGCAGAAAAACCAAGGATTCTAGAATTTGATTGGCTACAAGAGTGAGTTTTTGGTAGTTGAAAATTGGACGGTTGTTATTATAGTTTTGCGTAGGATTGGACGGTTGGAAATTTCTAAAGTTGTAGATCTTGTGCTTATTATTGATTTCTGAAGTCCCTTCCTTTTGAAGCTTTTTGAGAAGTGATTACTACCTATGAAACCCAAACAGGTTGGGTGGACACATGGCAACTCTAGAAGAAGTTTTGTACACATGGCGATTGGAGAGGTTCTCTTCTTAAATATGTTTCCCCTATTTTTCTCTTAAAATATATTTTTCATATTTCTCCCTTTCTTAAAACCTCTTTACCGTTTTCCTATCTCTTAAATTTTTCATTAATAAATTAATTAATGTTAAAACTGTTACATCAATTAGTGAGTGAGAAGGAAGATGAAACGTAATTGTGAGTGTGTGCTTTCATGACTGGTACTGTTTTACCACATGACTGTTTTAAAGGTGTAGTAATTATACCTACATAAACTGGGAGAGTACACGTGTTGGATTGGGAGATTTTTTTTTAGCTTCTTGCCACATGTCTTTTTATTAGTGGTTGAATATAACATGGTATGGAGATTGTTGCTGGAATCCAAATCATTACAAATGTTCATTTACAAATTACAACAGTTAAAACTTAGAAGAGAGGGGTGCGGTCTAATGTAACGTTTCACTCACTATCTATCTTTGATGAATACTATCCGGAGAGGGTTTAGAAACCGTGCAACTGGCCAAGGCCAAAGCATTGTACCTATTTCTCTTCCCATGTAAAGATTTTTTTGGATGGGCTTCACCATCATTTAACGAGTTCTATTAATTATAAAAATGCCTACTTATATATATTGGTGATTATACTGATGTATCAAAATTTCATAAAATTTCTTAAATTAAAAAAAATAAAATAATAATATTTATTAGATAAAAAATTAATTGATTTAGACACAAATTTTGGAAATTTTGGAGCCATAATTTCATGAAATATCAACATATATATTCCTTTTTTAATAAAATATTAAAATTAAAATTTCTACAATTTTGTTGAGAAATCAAAACGTTCAAATATTGGTTTCGTTTGGGAGATTGAAATTTCCCATATTATTGAGGATTTCAAACCTTTGTACAGGTAGTTTACCTTTAGTTTAATTTTTCAAACTTAAACTGAAAATAAAACTACATTTAATACTACTACTTTTAGTTTTGACAAAAGAAACTTCAAATTTTGACCCTCTAATATTTTTTTTAAAATTCTTTTGTGAGGAATCCCAAGCATACTCTCACATTCCCTACTATAATCTAATTAGATAATAAAACAAATGACTTACAAGCCACCTATTAAATCATTTAATTTATGCTGTGTTATTCTTTACGCATCCGCATTTCGCCCAGCGAATGCTTCTACAATGCACCACGTACGTGTCTTTTTTAACTCTCTTTTAAGATTCTCTAACCCTTAGGATAAAAGAATCTAACCTTGATTTATAAATTTTTTTTCTAAAAGCCAAGGTTTGCTTCTTTAATCTTACGGGTTAGAGAATCTTAACCACAATTAAAGGAAGTTAAAAGAAACACATGGCGCGTTGTAGAAGCGTTTGCATTTCGCTTGCCCAGTAGAACATGAATGCATAAAGTTTTATTATCTAAAAAGGGTGAGCGTAGCGATTGTGAGAGCATGCTTAACATTCTTCTTTTGTTTTTAGAGTTCGCTAGGATTATTAATATCCATTTTGCTGGGTTCTTTGTGTAACAATTATAGGAGGCCTGCCTCTTTAATTCCTTAGGGGCTCTGGATTGTCTCTGGCGAAGCCAGAAAGGGCTTGTCTCGGGGTTCCATAGAATAGGTGACAAGTGGTGGAGAAGTCAGAATCATGGGGCCCATGATTTTGACTTCTCCACCCATTATAAGACATGTGGCGATAAGTGTATGAGAATAAGGGGAAGAGATATCATATGGGGAGAAGTCAAAATTATGGGGAGAAAATGGAATGACTTCTCCCCACTTTTTTGCCAACTGTCGCACAATGTATGGAACCCCAAGAGGGTTTTCTGGCTTCGCCAGAGACAATCCGAGGCCTTCCTTAGGCTATATGCCCGGGATGAGCGAAACAAACTATGATGATACTGCTCTCCGTATTGTCGCTCACATTCTCACAACTATTTTTACTATTCCTCTTGCTAATTGTTTTTGTTTTTAGAATGAGGGTATCAGGGCTTCTTAGAGCACCTTACTAAGTCCCTCGGGCAGTGCAGATCCCCTTATACTACAAAGGGTTAAGCTGAGATAAATCCTGAACGGTGAACAACAAGGGGAAGGAACTCCAACTCAAGACCTCCGCCTCTGCGTGGACTTGGCCACCAGCCCAACCCCTCTATGGCTTTAGATAGAGGCAAAGCATGTGTAGCAGAAGCAGTGGCCCTAAAGGGATCAGGTCTTAAGTTGGCGTTGACGCATGAATGAACATATATCCATCGTAGAAAGTGTCGTTGAGTCTTGTTTGGAGCAGCTGTACAGCCACGACCACTCATTTCTAGGGCACTTGTAGTGCTCAAAAAGGCCTAGCAGCCTGAGCTACCTGAGAATATGCCGCATTGAGGTGGAACTGGGAGAAATGGTTTAGTTTTAGGGGTCGTTTGTCATCTATCTTGGGGAATAGAAACGTAAAAACACGGTTGAGAGGACTTGTGACTTGAGACCGGAATGATTCTAAATATCCTGATTTTAATACAGATTTTTGCGGGAATTTTTTTTTTTTACTTCTGATAATGATGCTACTTCTCCAACTCTTCCCCCCCCCCCCCATATTTTACGTTCATATTCTCATTTGAATTCTATTTTCAATCACTTATGCTATTAGAAAGGGCTTCGGATTACCTCTGGTGGATGCCTAGGGCTGCACAAAGCCTAATCGGCCCGTTTGTGCAGTTCGGCTCGCCCGGTTCAGCCCGAGATCGACTAAAATTTTAAGCTCGATCGGGCCGAGCCGAGCCAAGCCTAAAAAAAAACTTGAAAATTCAATCAAGCCGAGCTCGGGCCAACCCTTGTTTAATTCGGCCCGACTCGATTGAGGCTTGGTTCGGCCCGAGCTCGGCTCAGCTCGAATATTATTAAAAAAATAAAAATATTATTTATATATATCATTATTATATATATAAATAATATAAATATTGTTAATTTTTTTTAAGTATTCAAGCCGAGCTCGAGCCGAGCTAAGCCAAGCCTGACTTGAGCCAAGCCAAGCCCGGCTCGAGCTTGAATCAATTCGTGCCGAGCCGAACCTAAAAAAAATCTTGAAAATTCAATCAAGCCAAGCTCGGGCCAAGCCCTGTTTGATTTGGTCCAACTCGATTGAGGCTCGGTTCGGCTCGAGCTCAGCTCAAATATTATTAAAAAAATAAATAAAATAAAAATGTTATTTATATATATCATTATTGTATATATAAATAATATAAAATATTATTATTATTATTTTTTAAAGTATTAAAGTCGAGCTCGAGCTAAGCCCGGCTCGAGCTTGACTCAATTCGGGCGAGCCGAGGTTCGTGTCCAGCTTTTGAATTCGGGCTGAGCTTTTAAGTTTGATTTCGGGCCGAGTCGGGCTTTGGGCCTAGAACAAATCCTTTCAAGCCTAGCCGGGCTTGGCCAAGCCAAAAAAGCCTGGCCTGAATACAGCCCTATGGATGCTCGAGGTAGACGCTCGGGCATCCACAAATCATGGGACGTGTGGCGTTTAAAAGGGGGGAGATATCAAGTGGGGAGAAGTCAAAATCATGGGGAGAAAATGAAATGACTTCTCCCCCAAATTATCGCCAGGTGCCCCCTGATTTGTGGATGCCCGCCCGCCTCGGGCATCCACCAGAGGTACTCCGAAGCCACCTTTTAACTGTGGTTAAGATTCACCCACCCCTTAGGTTCACCAACCTATCCTTGGTTTCTAGAAATAATATTGAAAAAGATGTAACCCTAAGAGTTGGTAAATTTTAACCAAGGTAAAAAATATATATATATTTTTCTAAAAATCAAGGATATGTGGGTGAACCCTAGGGTTGGGTGAATCTTAACCACATTTAAGGGGACATGTGGCGACATCAGGGGGCATAACCGGATTCTAAGGAGTCTGGTTACAACTTGAGAGAATTTGAAGTCTTTTGGATAACACCTATCATGTTGTTTCAAGAGGTTACACTTTAAAGCAAATAAATAGGGGTGATTTTTTTTTTTGGTTCAATGGGTGGCAAGATCCACAAAATAAAAACAAAGCCGAGGGGTGATTTGAATTGTGTGCAATGACAGCTAAGAGCTAGGGGTGGCAATTGTTCGAGTTAGGGCTTGAAAGCCTTTTTGTAAATGTGTTGTACTTCAGGCCGGGCCTATAAGAAAACACCAAAATTCACACCCAAACCCAGCCCATTGCCACTCCTACTAACAGCCTCCTTAAGACATTTGTGTAAAATTTTAGAGATTCGCTAGGCTGGAAGCTTAGTTTGGGTAGCTACCTCTTTCTACCTGTTTATAAAATGGTTGGGTCGAGGATGACATCACTGGGTTACCGCCCGACTTAATCCAACCCAAATCCATTTCCACCCCTACCTTGGAGTCTAAGGAATGGAGGGGAAGTTAAGTATGATTTTCAGATGGAGTATGTCATGCCCAAAAGAAATATTTCATTTTGCCTTGCTCAGTGAACATAAGATGCAGAAAGATGGTTCATTGAAAATTTCCATCTACCATCAATTTCGATCACTTCATAGTTTGCTTTCCTTTTTGAATCAAAAAGGAAGTCATGGTTCAGCATGCATCGAAATTGATAATCACACAAACCTAAATTAGAGAGAGTGATCACTAACTTTTAAAACCACTAAGAAGTACCACACACCAGAAAGGATCAAAAGACTAGAAAAAAGCACAAGATGGGTACCTTAAACCATGAAAAAGCTGCACCCCTCACTTAAAGAAAGAAACTCCCAAAGAATTTAATAGAAGTTTTCTGTAATGATGTGACAGTTTATCAACTTAATTGTCCCATAAAGTTAGAAAAGTAGATCTTGAAGCAAAAGTAACTCACTTGCCATAACTCAAAAATCATGAATCAAGGATCAAGGTGCCAATACAACCTAAGACGTAAAAAATAAAAATACATGGTTAATTTGGTAAATCAACTAAACGAAAATTAGGAATTGGTAGTTCACCTAAGAAGAAAAACATATTGTCCTATCAAGTTGTCGATATTTCTGGCCCTCTGGCAAAAATACTAGCTGAGGAAGTATCGCAACAGCCTCCAAAAATAAGGAAAATGTCACATGACCTGCTCATTGTATTGTGTAGTATTAAGAAAGAGAAACTAGAGAGAAAAAATTGAAAACTCCACAGCTTTTTTATCTTTGGTCTTGCAGTATGTGAGGGGAGAGAAGTGGGGTGGTTATGCATGAGGGGACGTATATAATAGAGAAGAGACACATCTGTTTGGGTGGGAGACATGTCTGTTTGGATGAGAGAGCGTGGGAGAAGAGATGAATTATGCTACCTATAGGGATTGTAATTAGTTATTAATACCCTTAATTAAATAACTACTCTCATGTTAAATGGGATAATATAAAAGGGAATTTTATAGTCTAAACTGAAAAAAAAAATCAACGCTTTTGGCCCGTCATTCTCTCATTATAATAGTGTGTATATATATATATATATATATATATATATATAGCAAAATTAGATTTTATTAAATATTATATATAAGGTTTCAAGCCGAGTTGAACCAAGCTGAGTCAAACATGGTATGGCTTGAGCTCAGCTTGTTTAATTTCTCAAACTCAAAACTAAGCTTGGCTCAGCTTGAATGAGCCGAGTCGAGCTAATCCAACTAGTCATCTTGGCTTAATGTACCCATGAAATCCATTTCCAAATCCGAGGCACCACCTCATTGGTGGATGCCCCCCTTTTAAATACTTACCATATATTGGGAAATAGTTAACGTACACATGAAATCTATTTCCAAATCCGAGGCACCACTTCATTGGTGGATGCCCCCCTTAAATACTCACCAAAATACTCACATTTGGTGAATATTTAAGAGGGGGCATCCACCAATGAGGTGGTGCATTGGATTTGGAAATGGATTTCATAGGTAGGCCTATCACTACTCATATATATTTGATTCTATGTTCGTCAGTTTCTCAATTTAAGTAATAACTAGTTCCAATGTTGTTGTGTTAAATTCAACTAATGTAATAAACTTACTCTAACCCCTTGCTTTATGTTTATATTATGATAAGAATCCCTTGCCATTTTGTCCTTTCAATCCACAACTCTTAATTTGTAATTATTGTAGATTTTTACTATTTATTATGATTTAAATTTTCTAAGAATATGTCTTTTGAAAAAGGAAAATAGTTATATGACACATCATTTGGAAATATTTTTTTTCCATATGTTGAACCTCGTAAGAACCATTAGTCTTAAATGTCATATCTTTTTGGGGGGTATGATGGTGCTTATAGAAAGGCATCCCCTCGTTCATCACAACACAAGTCTTTGATCACTTAATAAAATATTTTCTCATATTGCAAACATTTTTCTATATCTTTTTTATTTTTTATTTAAATATATTGTTAGTTGACTATATTATTAGTGGATTCGAGCCTGCGACTTGTGAGTAGACACAAAAGAGAGAGACAAGAGACGTTATATCTGGAGGTCGTTTGACCGCGTAACATTTGCACTAAATGGATATCATCCCAAATGGGGAAATTTTGATTTCAAGTCCATTGAGTGAATTCGGTCACTCTTCAAACACGTTTAAAGTGAAATTTTTTAAAAATTTTATTTTGTGCCATCTATTTCATCTTGGAATTCCAACAATTATCTACCTTTATTTAAGCTAAAAGTTGATTCAACTGTTAAAGGGTTGAGTATATTAGTGTAAAGTACAATGACAAAGTCCACGTGGATGTTGTATCCATTGAGGGATGGCAATTTCTAGAACCAGTTCGCTTTCCATTGGGTTAGTGTTAGGGTTTTGGGCCAGAGGGTCCGTTCTGGTTGGGCTCCTCATATTGAACAAGTCATAAAGCCTAGTATTTATGGTAATAATTATAGGATAAAGCTTCTGAGACCTTCTTAGGTCGAGACCACCGAGACCATGCTCTAAGAGCATGGGATTTTAGGTGGGGCCTATCATGTGAAATGGGCCCCACCTGAAATCCCGTGCTCTTAGAGCACGGTCTCGGTGGTCTCGGTCCTAAGGAGGTCTCGGTAGCAAAGTCCATAATTATATAGGTGTAAACGGATACAAATATAATCCGTATCCGTTTCATACTTCGAATCTATTTAGTCCGATAATTATCCGAATAGGTATATGATGGAGCGCATTCAAATAATAATTTTACTATCCATTTATAATCGGATATATCACATAAATATCCAACCAATTATATAATATATTATTATCTATGTAAATAAAATATTACAAGTTTATAAAACTAAATAACCTTATAAATATGTACTTCTTATATAATTTAATATATTAAATTGTTATTTTTAATACAAATAGAGATAAAATATTAATTTACTATTTTTTATATAAAATATATATATATATATATATATATATAAAGTAATTAGCTAATTCAGAGAACATTTTAATTAGAAGCATATACAAATATCATATTTCATTATCCGTTGCTATTTAGTCGAATTCGGATAGTTAGATATGTAATCTTATATGAATTCGAATATACCAACATTCTATAAGTTTGCAACCCGACAAAGTCAACTCGTTGGATGATCATAACCATTCATTTAACTAACGAAACATTCTATAAGTTTGCAACCCGACAAAGTCAACTCGTTGGATGATCATAACCATTCATTTAACTAACGACTTGATCAGGTGGTTGTTGTTATCAGATGCAAAGATGACTTGGGTGGGCAAACAAAATAAATAGGGGTGCACTCTATCTCATGGAATTCATGTGCATATACGTCTTCAGTACTAACAACCCAGCCAGCTTTAACGAGTAAAGGCACAGAAGGATCGTGCAACGGCCATATGGTCACAACGGTCGGAATAAATCATCAATGCTATTGTGGTGTCCACAGATCCTTCTCTTTAATCTAAAAGTTTCATGCCCTTCCACGTGAAAAAAGCCATGGGAAATGCTTTTGAGACCGCAGAAGGGCCGAGACCGCTAAGACTGTGCATCCCTGCACGGGATTTCAGGTGGGGCTTATCATGTGAGCATAGGCCCCCACCTAAAATCCCGTGCAGGGATGCACAATCTCGGTGATCTCAACCCTTTTGCGGTCTCAATAGCAAAGTCCAAAAGTCATGGAGCCCCTGCTTCTTGAGTGCTTAAAGTTTGGGGCCACAAAACACTTATTAGAATACTGAGGGGGAAAAATACCGGAAAGGACACGCGTCAGCTGCAACTGTTCACCTCTGATTTACTGATAGAAGGTAGAAGTTGAAGGGTGTGATACCCTGACCTGTACTCCGATGATAAAGTAAGTAGATGAAGAAGATGATGAACAGTAACACAAATAGGAGCACTGAAAAATATGTCTATCTTTCGATCCCTGTAACACTGAAATTCTCGGGGTATTTATAGGTTAACCTTAGTATGGTCATAGATGACCATATATGCCCATACCACGTGCCCTGCACTCATTACCAAATATGTCAGTAAAATCTACATGTTGCATCACACGTGAAAGCCTACCATTAGTTCAGTCGGTTGAGTCTGACAGCACACAGAAGTGACCTGCATTAAATGCCAAGGCAGTGCTTTCGGCCCACTTATCAGAACAATCGATCGCCTCCTGAGTACTCCCTCCTGCGGTACAGCTATTACATTAGCTATCCAGACATGATACTGCACTTCCTGGATGAACTCAAACTGGATCAGCTTGTCTATCTCTTCATTCACTGCATCATGATAAGCATGGGCAAGTCTCCGAGGTTTCTGCTTCATCGGAGGGACAGCAGGATCAACATTGAGGTGGTGGCAGATAATGCTTGGACTGATGTCTGTCATATCTTTGTGTGACCATGCAAAGACATCAAGGTTCCCCTTCAAGAATTCCAGCAGCTCGCCCTCTTCGTCTGTTGTCAAGCTCGTCCCGACCTGCAACACATTTGCCTCTTCTTCCGTTCCTAAATTGACTGCCTTCGTGGGCTCAACGGAGGGTCTGCACAATGGGGCCTCCGAGTTCTCTTCCGCAACGGAGTCGACCTGTAATTGCTATTTAGGCATAACGGAAGGAGGGAAGTCACACTTCTACGACGCCAATTGATCCCCTCTGATCTCCTGGGGTCCATCATGCGTTGGGTATTTCAACACCTGATAGTACGAGGAGGGAACAGCCTTTATCTCGTGGGTCCACCATCGACCCAAAATCGCGTTGTAAGGCGATGGAGCATCCAGAACGGAAAATCTGGTTTGTAGGACAACGGGTCCTGCCACAACGGGTAAGACAATGTCTCCTAATGGTTTCATCGAACTGCCATCAAACCCAAACAGCGGGGTCTGAGCAGAGATGAGAACGGACGGATCCAACTTCATCTGAGTGAAAGCATGAAGATACAAAATGTCTGCCCCACTCCCGGAATCCACGAGCACCCTTTTGATGTCGAAATCTCCTATTCTCATGGTGAGAATAAGAGCGTCATAATGAGGCCGAACTACCGTTGCCAAATCATGATCAGCGAAAGTAAGCACCTGTCCCATGCTTCTTGCAGGCATCTGCACTTGACAAATCTCAGCTTCGTGAGACATCTTCCTCGTTTTTGCTCTGAAATCTCTCTCCACGTCATCCTCTGGTGCTCGTATTTGGCAGATGACGTTGATAGTGCCTAAAAGGGCTCCCCCTCGTCCTCCTCCTCCACTGGTACTTGGATTACTGGCAGGCTCTCCTGCACGAGGTTGAGATAACGGTTCTCTGGTGTGCATCGTATTATCGTTATCACAACTGAGATACTCCCCTAAGTATCCTTCCTGAACCAGTCTCTCCAAGTACTCTCTCAAGATGCAACATCGGTTCGTGAGATGACCATGACACTTATGATAATGGCAGTACTCATGTGCCCGTGGTCCCGATGTAACATCTTGTACTGTTCTAGCAGACCATTCGAAGTATGCTTGATCCTCCATAGACTTCATGATGGTGGCTGGGCTAACAGTAAAATGGATGAGGTCTGTCCGAGCTGTAAAAGGTCGCCTTTTACTAGGCTGAACACCTCTCTCTCGCTGCACTGGTGGTTGCTCCTGGCGGGGCTGATGATGCTGCCTCGCTTGCTGCTGAAAATTCGGGCTAGGACGTCTCTCTGTCCTACCCTGCTGCTGGGCTTGATTATAATTTCCTTCATACGGGCGCCGAACCGGCTGATCCTGCTGAGTTACATACACTATTTTCTCCTTCTGTTTTCTAGGTGGTGAGTCCTCAGACGATGAAGACTCATACCTCTGCCTCTTCTCCCTCCTCCTAGACGACCGGTGTGCTTTCTCTATCACGTCCACTTCTCTCGTCCTCGGCTTCGGCACAACGGAGACATCATCTTTATATCTTTCATACTTGGTTGCACGAACCATCATCTCATCCATCTTGACAGGATAGTCAAGAGCTAGAGATTTGTAAAGCTCGGAATGCCTGAGGATGACATTCTTAAAAACAGCAATACAACTCCCTTCATCGACTTTATCGATGCTATGGACTTCATCAGTAAAACGTGAAATGAAGTCCTTCAAGGATTCCGTCGATTTCATCCTTAAAAAGAAGAGAGTATCTGCACCGGCTTTCTTCTTTTTATTGACAATGAAGTGATCAATAAAAGTCGACCTGAGCTCGGCGAAGTTGCTGATTGAACTAGGAGGCAGATTACGAAACCATCTCGATGCCGCTCCTGCCAGGCTGTTGGGGAAGGCCTTGCAATACAGATTATCATCTGGATTGCGAACTGCCATCGCATGCTTGAAGTCAAACAAGTGCTCATCCGGATCCGTCTTTCCGGTGTACATGGGGAAGATTGGAGTCATAAACTTGGAGGAAGTATATGACTGATTGATGACATCTGTGAAAGGAGAGTTCTCGACGTTGTCCTTTGCCGACTGAGTAAAGTGATCAGGAATCCCTCCTTTCATGCTCTTGACACGAGCACTGATCATAGCCTCCACCTCCTTGGAAGTCATCCAAGTCTTCTGAACAACCACTCCCTCGACAGCACCTCTCGAATCTTCTTGTCCTGCTTCTTCTCGTAATTCAATACGATCAGAAGGGACCCTCTGCTCCACACGAACTGGAAGTTGTCCTGCCTCTCTCTCAGTAGGAGGAAACACGAACCTGGTGTTGCGGCTTTCTGGTGCTAATGGGGGAGAAGAGAAGTCAAGCTGACGTCTCATTGATGGTCTCTGAGATGACCCATCATTGACTTCGAGCCTACTATGCTCGAACGCATCAAGCCTTTCTTGTATCATCTGCTGGTGTCTGGTGATCTGATCCAAAGCAGATTGCTGCCTTTGCAACATCATCAAAATACGATCAGAGACAGAAGGTTCGATGGGGGGGGCATGGTCCTCTCTGGCTGGTCAGACGATGGACTGACCCCATGAATTAAAGTCTGCACAACAGAAGGTGCGAAGAGGGTGGCCTAAGGGGTTTGATTCTCACGCTCGGGCACAGAAGTTTGATCAGTCATGATCACAAAGAGCTAAGGGAGGTTCGTTTATTATTTCCCACAGACGGCGCCAATTCTTGAGGGGGAAAAATACCGGAAAGGACACGCGTCAGCTGCAACTGTTCACCTCTGGTTTACTGGTAGAAGGTAGAAGTTGAAGGGTGTGATACCCTGACCTGTATTCCGATGATAAAGTAAGTAGATGAAGAAGATGATAAACAGTAACACAAACAGGAGCACTGAAAAATATGTCTATCTTTCGATCCCTGTAACACTGAAATTCTCGGCGTATTTATAGGTTAACCTTAGTATGGCCATAGATGACCACAGATACCCATACCACGTGCCCTGCACTCATTACCAAATATGTCAGTAAAATCTACCACCTGTTGCATCACACGTGAAAGCCTACCATTAGTTCAGTCGGTTGAGTCTGACAGCACACAGAAGTGACCTGCATTAAATGTCAAGGCAGTGCTTTCGGCCCACTTGTCAGAACAATCGATCACCTCCTGAGTACTCCCTCCTGCGAGTCGGTCTCGTTGTTGACTCGAGCTCGGGTACGTTGTATATGTCTTAAAATATGACCTGGACATCCTTATCTGAATCACGACGGCCTCGTTGTTCAATTAACACCGAAAACGTTGTCGAGAATACAACGTCTACGTTGTGTACAAGACAACGGAAATGTTGTCGAAACCACAACGAGAACGTTGTTTCGCAAGACCACGGATACGTCTTAATTTGTACAACGTGAACGCTATGCATCAGATAATGTGTATCCTCCTATTTTAAGCACGTGACTCAAACACACGTCCACGTGTCACTTTCGTACATAAAACAACAAAAGTCAGCTCATTCCCCAACGTTAATTAGTTTTTACGAATTTTATCCCTTACAAATACGATACCTGTCTTGAATAAATAATGATCTTCCGTTTTCTTATTAGGACGATCTTTTAAGAAGTACTAATCAAAACACTTATCAAGTTGGTTTTTTTTTAAGAGTATTGATCAGACACTGATCAAGACACTTATCAGAGTATTTTAGGAAAAGCTTATGAGATGAACGCCAAATTTTGGAATTTTAATATTTTTGTAAAAAGAATTTGAATGAAATTATTTTACAAAAACTCTAAAATCCCATATTTTGGTGTGCGGTCTCTGATTGTTTTGAGACCTGCCTGGTCTGAAAACAGTTTCCCCAAGTTTTTAAAGGCAAGTAAACACACAACTCCCTATTGTGACAGTGGTAGTATATGTATTTTCTGTTGGGGGTGTTCAAGGTTCTACTCCCATTAAGTGTGGCATTGAGATGTCCACATTAGTCAAATGTCATAGTCGAATGTCACGGTCATGTATCCCTTTTAACATTCTTTCAATTATGGTTAAGTTTAAGAAAATTAAAATTGATACTTTTAAAAAAAAATCTAAAATTAAATTGTTTAACTTTAGGAGTGAATGAATCTTAACCACAGTTGATGTATAAGTTGATGTATAGTAAAAAAGAGGGGCATGGACCAATGAGGACTGCACATTTGACTACATAATCAAATGCAACAGTAAGATCCCTTTGGCCTATAGCAATAGAACAACCATTTTGTGCAACTTTAAAACCAAAGGTTATTACACCACTAACGAGTTAGATCGGTCTATTATTTGAGAGGAGTTATTTATCATGTCCAAAAAGAGATTCACAATCCTGAAAGTGATATGATAGGAGGATCTTACTCCAAACTTTAACCACAGTTGATGATGTGTGATAAAAAGGGATGCATGGATCAATGTGAGGACTATGCATTTGACTATATAGTCAATTGCCACAGTAAGTTTCCCTTTTAAAACCAAAGGCTTATTAAACCCCCCCCCCCCCGCGGTAAACAACTCAATCATACCAGAAGGCAATGACTGATGGCAAAGACAAGGGAATACTCACACCACCCAAGCAAACACACACACACCACATGCAAAACTCACACACACACAACACACACCACATGCAGCCCATGTAAGCTTCACCCCCCGAGTTAGACGGGTGAGGAGGGAAATCCTCTATTTAAGAGAAGTTATTTATCATGTCTAAAAAAAAGCATGTGACATGATTTTTTTTTTTTGGTACAAGATATACGTTTAGGCCGCAACGCCGGGTTAGGTGTTAGTATCTGTTCGGTTAGTCTGCGGGTGGAGAGTATAAACGACTCCCACCCTCACGGGAATTGAACCCCGGACCTCCCCCTAAAGCGGGGATACACTACCATTGGGACAAACCCCTGGCGTGTCATGTGACATGATTGAAGGACCACTAATTTACCATCTGAAAGTAACATGACCAGAGGACTCAGTTACTCCATACTTACTTGCCGTGTTGCGCTAACCAACTATAATCATTCCCATATGAAAAAGACAAAAAAAATAAAGTAAAAAAGAATCCAAAGTCTTTGGATATGGACATCAATCGGTATTCGTTAGAACTTTTTTGTTTTTTGGGACGTATTCTTTGTAACCGGTTTTTCCAAAACCGGTTACTTTCCCGAGGTGGCCACGTGTCTCTTTTGACATCTCTTAACTATGGTTAAGGTTCACTCACCCTTAAGGTTCACCCCACCTATTATTGGTTTTTCAAAAAAAATAATAAATTTTTTTCTTAACTATAGTTAAAATTTATCAGCTCCTAGGGTTAATTTTTAAAAAATATTATTTCTAAAAACCAAAGAGAGGTGGGTGAACCCTAGGGGTAGGTGAATCTTAACCATAATTAAGGGGTGTAAAGAGAGACATGTGGTAACCACAGGGTTGTAACCGGTTTTGCCCAAAACCGGTTACAACTGGAGATGATCACCACCCTTTTTTTTTATCCTTTTGGAGTTTTGCTATGACTCGTGATTCTCTCCAGTAGTAACCGGACTCAGGGGAGTCCGGTTATGCCACTGACGTTGCCATGTGTCCCTTTTGATGCCTCTTAATTGTGGTTAAGATTCACCCCCTAAGGGTTCTCCCACCTATCCTTAGTTTTTTTTTTTAATATTTAAAAAGATTTAACCCCGGTTAAAATTTAATAACTCATAGGGTTAATTTTTTTCTAAAAACCAAGTATAGGTGGTGAACCTTAGGGGTGGGTGAATCTTAACTACAGTGGTATCAAAAGAGACACATGGCAATATAAATTGCGTAACCTGACTCCCCTGAGTCCGGTTACAACCGAAGATGATTATGAGCTATTGCTAATGAATTGCTTTCATTGTCAGCAGTCTCATTAAAGCAAGTAATTAAGTGATAGGGATTTTGCATTTCGGCTGCTAGGAACTTCCTAGTTTGTAAATATACTGTAATGTGTAAATTATTTGTAAATTAACTCATTGTTTTTCAATCGTTAGATAAATAACTTCAAACCTTACTTCCGTCATTCTTACATTTGAAATTGTTATTAAAAAGGCTATTTTGCTCTTAACAGATTTCATAACCTCACAAAGTCCCTTTAATTACTATTGAACCATGGTTAATAAGTTTTAACCCCTATGATTCATGTTTTAATTTTTTTTCCTCAAACCAATGTTAGATGCTTTAACCTTAAGGGATATTGAATCTTAACCATAGTTAAAGGGATTTAAAAAGGAAAAACGTTAATTTTTTTTTAAAAAAATTCTAAAAACCAAGGTTAAATGCATTAATAAATCTTAGTTAAAAGGAGTTAACATGAGCACACATTAATTTTTTTATAAGAACCAAAGTTAGTTGCTTCAACCCTAAGGATTAGTGAATCTTAGCCACAATTAAAGGGAGCTAAAAGGGGACACGTTAAATTTTTTATTTTATTTTTCTAAAAACTAAAGGTTAGATGCTTTAACCCTAAGGGTTAGTGAATCTCAACCACAATTAATAGGACTTAAAAGGGGACACTCTGATTTTTTTATAAAAAATTCTAAAAATCATGGCTAGATGCTTTAACCCTAAGGTTAGTGAATCCTAACCACAAGTAAAGAAAGTTAAAAGGGGACACATTAATTTTTTCTATATTTTTAAAAACCATGGTTAGATTCTTTAACCCTAAGGTTAGTGAATCTTAACATTTAAAGGAAGTTAAAAGGGGACACATTAATTTTTTTTTCTAAAAACCTACTTTAATCCTAAGGATCAATGAATCTTAGCCACAGTTAAAAGGAGTTAAAAAGGACAAGTTATTTTTTGAATTTTTTTTCTAATAGATGCTTTAACCCTAAGGGTTAGTTAATTTTAACCATAATAAAAGGGAGTTAAAAGAGATGTTCAATTTTTTGTTCTAAAAATCAAGGTTAGATGCTTTAACCCTAAGGATTAGGAAATCTTAAAATCATTAAAGGAGATTAAAAGGGACACGTTACTTTTTAATTTTTTTTCCCTATAACCTAAAGTTAGATGCTTTAACCCTAAGGGTTAGTGAATCTTAACTATAGTTAAGATTTAAAAGAAGCCACATTAACCATAGGGGCCAAAACTTATCAACCATAGTTCAAGAGCAGTTAAAGGGACTTTGTGAGGTTATGATATTTGTTAAGGGCATAATAATCATTTTAGTAACAATTTCACACCAAAATCTAACGGAAGTAAGGTTTGAGGGTATTTGTCTAACGGTTAGAAAACCGTGAGTTAATTTACAAAAGGTTTAGACACATGAGTATATTTGCAAAATAGAAAGAACCTAACAACTGATATGCAAAACCCCTTAATTGAAATGAAAATTCAAAAGCTTTGCATGGAGGCCCATGGCTGTAATTCTTGGACCACGGTATAATATCCCTATCGGAGTCAAATCCTCTACGGTGATAACTGGATTTAACAAGTCCGGTTATCACTCCTAGAGGTTGTCACGTGTCTCATTTGACACCCCCTTAAACGTGGGTAAGGTTCACCCACCTATTTTTGGAGTTTTTTTTAATATTAAAAACAGTTATTTAATTTTTTTTTAAATAATTAATATTAAAAAAAAACCAAAAATGGGTGGATGAACCCTAGGGCCAACCTTATCCAAGGTTAAGGAGTGTCAAATGGGACACGTGGTGATCTCTAGGGGTGATGACCGGATTTGCCAAATCCGGTTATCACCGGAGATGATTTGGCTTCATCCCTATATTATGAAAAGTGATGAAAAACTCTCGATAGTATGTACTATCAAGAGGTGAACCGATGGATTTAATATCCAATGGTTCCATGTCTTCACTTGTTTTAAATGAGGGCCCACCAAATGGTTGAAACCATTGGATCTTGAAACCAACTGTCCAACTCTCGATACTATCAATAGTTTTACCTAGTGTTATCTAGTTCGTTGGGTACTAATCCGAACTGTGAACTGGTTCAAAGCGAACCAATTCTCTAGTTCGGTATTATGAGTGAATCGGTATGTGCAAAACAATGTTCGTAGTTCGATGGGTTTTCTAACCGGGTCAGAAGTATATGGGAGAGAATGTGAACTTTTAAAGGAATAAGATGTCTTTTCATCAAAAATGACTTTTCATGTAATTAATAAAGACAGAGAAGTACTTTCACTCTCTTACTTTTGCACATTTTGTTCATATGGAAAGTGGTAAAAAATGATGGGCCATTTGTTTTTTTATTTTATTTTATTTTGGTTGACTACTTGTTTATTTCAACTTTGATTACTTTATGTTCTTTTTTGGTTAAAGGGTAAACTAAGCATACACGTCAGACTAAAGTGTGTCATTAGGGTAAAGTTAAACTCACTCATTTTCTAATGAAAAACACTCAACGTATTTGGAGTTTTCATTATGTAACGAAATGAACCGTTCTCATTGGTTTATGCCCCACTTTTAAATAATCATCAATAGTGGTTAATATTTACTCACCCTTGTGGTTAAGTAATCTAACCTTAATTAGAATTTATTAAAATTATGATATATGTAAGCGAATTAAGGAAGCAAACTAAAAAAAAAAACCTAAGTGAACCGAAAACGAATTATCTCATCCTACTCCTAACGAATCGGGTTCACTCTAGAGTGACGAATTACGAATTGCAAACCCGAATTCGAACCGAACGAACCGACAAACTAGGTAACATTGGTTTTACCCATATATTATTAGGTCCCTGTTGGTAATCCACCAAAAGATTCCTTCTTATCAATTGCATATTGCTCACTTAGGGTCCGTTTGACATCACTCCTAAAAAACAAGTCTCTAATCCTTGGGATTAGGGCCCGTTTTGCATCACTCCTAAAGAACAAATCTCTAATCCTTGCCAAACAGGCCCTTAAATAACTAAAACCTACGTTTTGTTCAAGGCATCATTTATTTGCATTAGTTGTTAGGGTATAATAGAGGACAAATCTTAAGAAAAAACCCTACACAATTTTTATGACTGGCCCTGGCCCTGGACCACTAGCGTCAATCACATGACGACACACATCCTTTGTGTAGGTATATTGATGCAATCCCAAGCAAAACCCCACTGGTCTTGCGGGAGAGAAAACCCTTTGTATTCTATTTTTTTTGTTCAAAAAGTAAAGTACACTCTTTGTTTCAACTTCACGTACATAAGGGATTTATCCTCTTTAACCCCAGCCGGATGTGCTCCTAACAATTCTATACCACTAATTTAATAAGACAAAAAGGGACCCCTAACTAGTTATGACAACTGAACAAACTGAAGATGGTAATTGAAGGCCATTCAATCAAGGAAGCCCATAGGTCTTCGGATCTCCTTCTTGGCCTCTCCTTAGGTGGGCTTTGATTCGGTGTAGCTGTGACATCATCCAAGAGAACCTCCTCGCCATCATTCCCTCTGGGTTGGAAAAGTCTCGCCCTCGAGTCTACACTATCATCATCAGACTCTCCATGATACGCCTACAAATCAACCACATTAAAAGTGGGGGACACCTCCTTGTCTCCCGGTAGTTCAATTTGGTAGACAATTTTATCAATTCTTTTCAACACCATGAATGGTCCATCAGCTCAATCCTTTAGCTTACCATATTTTCCTTGAGGGAACCTTTCACTACGACGATTAATCCATACAAGATCACCTTAAATTCTGCACTCCTCATGTGCTTGTCTAATGCCTCTTTATACATCTTGTTGCTTTCTTCTAGCCGATTTCTCACCTGTGCATGCAGTTCCTTGGTGTACTCTGCCATGTCTTCTACATCTCTGCTAAACTGGCCATGTATAGGCAGAGGAATCAGATCTAATGGGTTGTGTGGATTTCGGCCATAAACAACTTCAAATGGGTTTTTGTTTGTTGATCTATTTCTTGATCGGTTGTATGCAAATTCAATTTGTACAAGTCATTATATGACCAATATGGTTGCAAGGATACGACATCATGAATATCCTGTCGAAAACCCACCAAGATAACGAGCCATGGTCTGTTCTTTCGGTTCATTCACACCACACCTCATAGTGAGTAAATCAAACTCTTCGGTATACTCATCAATTGATCGAGTGTCTTGTCTAAAATTATATATATTTAAATAGCACTCATGAAAATAATTTTCTGGTAATAATTTTTTTCTTAATTCTTTTTTCATTTTTTCCAATGAAGTTATTTTTCTTTTCTCATTCTTTCTCTTCAGACTCTCAATTGTTCCCACTAGTCCGGTTATGCCACTGACGTTGCCACATGTCCCTTTTGATACCTCTTAATTGTGGTTAAGATTCACCCACCCCTAGGGTTCACCCACCAGTCCTTAGTTTTTAGAAAAATATTTAAAAAGACTTAACCCCGGTTAAAATTTACTAACTCAAAGGGTTAATTTTTTTCTAAAAACCAAGGATAGGTGGTGAACCTTAGGGGTGGGTGAATCTTAACCACAGTGGTATCAAAAGGGACACATGGCAGTATTAATTGCGTAACCTGACTCCCCTGAGTCCGGTTACAACACATGGCAGTATCTATTGCTAATGAATTGCTTTCATTGTCAGCAGTCTCATTAAAGCAAGTAATTAATTGAAGGGGTGTTTGCATATCAACTGTTAGTTTGAAAATACATTGTTATGCATAAACCATGAGTAAATTAACTCATTGTTTTTCAACCGTTAGACAAATATCCTCAAACCTTACTTCCATCATACGTTTGAAATTGTTACTAAAAAGATTATTATGCCCTTAAAAGCTTTCATAACCTCACAAAGTCCCTTAAACTACTATTCAACCATGGTTAATAAGTTTTAACTCCTATGATTCATGCTTTAATTTTTTTTCTTAAAAACCAATGTTAGATGCTTTAAGCCTTTAACCTTAAGGGATATTGAATCTTAACTATAGTTAAAGGGATTTAAAAGGAAACACGTTAATTTTTTTAAAAAAAATTCTAAAAACCAAGGTTTGATGCATCAGTGAATCTTAGTTAAAAGGAGTTAACATGGGGACACATTAATTTTTTTCTAAAAACCAAGGTTAGTTGCTTTAAACCTAAGGATTACTGAATCTAAGCCACAATTAAAGGGAGCTAAAAAGGGACACATTAATTTTTTTATTTTATTTTTCTAAAAATGAAAGGTTAGATGCTTTAACCCTAAGGGTTAGTGAATTTTAACCACAATTAAAGAGACTTAAAAGGGGACACATTGATTTTTTATAAAAAATTCTAAAATCATGGTTAGATGCTTTAACTCTAAGGTTAGTGAATCCTAACCACAAGTAAAGGAAGTTAAAAGGGGACACATTAATTTTTTATATATTTTTTAAAAACCATGGTTAGATTCTTTAACCCTAAGGTTAGTGAATCTTAACATTTAAAGGAAGTTAAAAGGAGACACATTAATTTTTTTCTAAAAACCAAGGTTAGATGCTTTAATCCTAAGGGTCAATGAATCTTAGCCACAGTAAAAGGGAGTTAAAAGGGACAAGTTATTATTTGAAAAAAAAAATCTAATAGATGCTTTAACCCTAAGGGTTAGTTAATTTTAACCACAATTAAAGGGAGTTAAAAGAAATGTTCAATTTTTTGTTCTAAAAATCAAGGTTAGATGTTTAACCCTAAGGATTAGTGAATCTTAACACCATTAAGGAGATTAAAAGGGGACACATTACTTTTTAATTTTTTTTCCTAAAAATAAAGTTAGATGCTTTAACCCTAAGGGTTAGTGAATCTTAACTATAGTTAAGATTTAAAAGAAGCCACATTAACCATAGGGGTCAAAACTTATCAGCCATAGTTCAAGAGTAGTTAAAAGGACTTTGTGAGGTTATGATATCTTTTAAGGGCATACTAGTCATTTTAGTAACAATTTCACACCAAAATCTAACGGAAGTAAGGTTTGAGGGTATTTGTCTAACTGTTAGATTAATTTGCAAAAGATTTACACACAACAGTGTATTTGCAAACTAGGAAGAACCTAACAGTGGATATGCAAAACCCCTTAATTGAAATACCAAGAGAAAAAGAAAATTCAAAAGGTTTGCATGGAGGTCCATGGTTGTAATTCTTGGACCACGGTATAATATACCTCTATTATGGAAAGTGATGAAAACTCCGGATAAAGAGAGGTGGATTTAATATCCAATGGTTCCATGTCTTCACTTGCTTTAAATGAGGGCCCCAACAAATGATTGAAACCATTGGATCTTGAAACCAACGGTCCAACTCTCGATAGTAGGTACTATCTAGAGTTTTACCCATATATTATTAAGTCCCTGTTGGTAATCCACCAAAAGATTCCTTCTTATCAATTGCATATTGCTCACTTAGGGCTCGTTTGACATTATTCCTAAAAAACAATTCTCTAGTCCTTAGGAATAGGGCACTTTTGGTATCACTCTTAAAGAACAATTCTCTATAATCCTTAGGAATAGTCCGTTTGGCATCACTCCTAAAGAACAATTCTCTTGTCCTTGGGAATACTATTCTCAAGGACTAGAGAATTGTTTGTTTTTTAGGAGTGATGCCGCACGGGAACGGGCACTTAAATAACTAAAACCTACGTTTTGTTCAAGGCATCCTTTATTTGCATTAGTTGTTAGGGTATAACAGAGGACAAATCTTAAGAAAAAACCCCTACACAATTTTTATGACTGGCCCCCTAGCATCAATTGAATGACGACACACATCCTTTGTGTAGGTATATTGATGCAATCCCAAGATAAACCCCACTTGGTGTTTGCGGGAGAGAAAACCCTATTCTATTTTTTTTGTCCAAAAGTAAACTAAACTCCTTGTTCCAACTACACGTATATGAGGGATTTATCCTCTTTAACCCCAGCCCTTGGATGTGCTCCGAACAATTCTATACCCAGAATTTAATAAGACAAAAAGGGACCACTAACTAGTTATGACAACTGAACATGGTAATTGAAGGCCATTCAATCAATGAAACGCATAGGTCTTTGGATCTCCCTTCCTCTCCTTGGGTGGGCTTTCATTCGGTGTAGCTGTGACATCATCCAAGAGAACCCCCTCGCCATCATTCCACCTGGGTTGGAAAAGACTCGCCCTCGAGTCTACACTATCATCGTCGGACTCTCCATGATACGCCTACAAATCAGCCACATTAAAAGTGGCGGACACCTCCATGTCTCCCAGTGTTTCAATTTGGTAGGCATTTTCACCAATTCTTTTCAACACCCTAAATGGTCCATCAGCTCGATCCTTTAGCTTACCATATATTCCTCGAGGGAACCTTTCACTACGAAGATTAATCCATACAAGATCTTAAATTCTGCACTCCTCATGTGCTTGTCTAATGCCTCTTTATACATCTTGTTGCTTTCTTCTAGCCTATTTCTCACCTGTGCATGCAGTTCCTTGGTGTACTCTGTCATGTCTTCTGCATCTTCGCTAAATTGGCCATGTATTGGCAGAGGAATCAGATCTAATGGGATGTGTGGATTTCGGCCATAAACAACTTCAAATGGGTTTTTGTTTGTTGATCTACTCCTTGATCGGTTGTATGCAAATTCAGTTTGTACAAGTCACTATAGGACCAATATGGGTGCAAGGATACGACATCATGAATTTCCTGTCGAAAACCCACCAAAATAACGAGCCATGATCTGTTCTTTCGGTTCATTCACACCACACCTCATAGTGAGTAAATCAAACTCTTCGGTATACTCATCAATTGATCGAGTGCCTTGTCTAAAATTATATATATTTAAATAGCACTCATGAAAATAATTTTCTGGTAATAATTTTTTTCTTAATTCTTTTTTCATTTTCTCCCATGAAGTTATTTTTCTTTTCTCATTCTTTCTCTTCAGACTCTCAATTGTTCCCACCAAACTAATGCATGTTTCTTCAACTTGATCGCAACAATTTTAACTTTGCGATGGTCCGGAACTTTTTTATAATCAAAAATCCATTCTACTGTATTTAACCAATCAATAAATTCATCGGGTTTGATCTTACCTTCAAACTCCGGTATGTCCACCTTTAAATTGACGTCTCGTACCCTTCCTTGATATCGAGCAATGCGAGAAAACCCGACCCTATCATTTGGCTCATCTCGCGGAGCACCACGACGAAACGGGTTAAAAATCATCCGAGGAACCGAGACTAAAATCATCGCAGCTTTGGGATTTACAACGCTCTAAACACTCTGTGAGTTGCTAAACTTGTCTTCTCAAATCATCGATCTCCACATCCCTGACATCACGATCTCATGGTAGAGGTTCATCGTGATGACCCGACCATGGCCATGCTGAAGGGGATCCAGATAAAAAATTATGCGGAAACTGGATCCTGATGATCTTTACACCATAGAAAGCAACTAAAATTATTTACCCGTTTTTGTCATATTACCTCGGTGAATGATGTTCACCGGTGAAACGAAAATCCACTCGAACTGTCAGAACTCTTTGTAGAGATTTCTTGAAGAAATACTTGAAGCTCGATCATTGTTCTTCGCTATCCCCACGAAGCTTTAGAATCTCTCATTGGAATTGAAGAAGCAAGAAGAAAAAGATGGAGTAATGGTGTAGACTTTCTATCACCCAAAACCCTAGGGTTCAAAACCCTTGAATTGAAAAACCTAACTTGGATGCACCCTTTTAGCTCACGAAAATCCTTAGGGCCCTAAGGGCTCACAGTTTGGTGAGGATGAGAGGGAGAAAAAAATTCTGGAGAATTATGTTTTTCACGTTTTGGGGTGTATTGTATTTATAGATTAGAATCTAATTCTAATCCTAATACAATTAGTAGTCCCTTTGGAATTATTTATTAATAATAACTCTTATTATTAACTAAATAAAATCCTATTTTATCTATAAGTACTCTAGTCATAGTAAACTTACTAATATAGGAGTCCTTTTCAAAAGAGGATTCCTTAAATGAAAGATTAACCAACCACCTCAAAAAGAATCCTAATCCAATTAGGAGACTAACCATAGGGGGGGGGGGGGGCGTGAGCCAAGGGGAGGGCGTGAGCTTTATGGGAGTTTTGGACTCCTAGTTGTAATACAACTCCATCTTATCTTCATCTTACTTCATTCCAAGCATTGACATTTAATTCCATAATTAAAAGAGTTATTATTAAACAAGTATTCAACTAACTTAATCCTAATCCAATTAGGATTACTGAACTGGGCGCCCAACCCTAGGGTTTTAACCCATGGGCTTGGGCCCATATTAAAGGTCCATCCTTATGGGTTTATGGATATGGGTCAAACCCATTTTCCCC